>ML807233.1:165203-177003 GCA_009831015.1 Picea engelmannii
CCTGATGCTAATCATATTATCGATTGGACTGTGATTCAGGTGGAACCAGATGGTGTCCTGCAAGTGCATCCTGTGCGCATATTGGACAGGAAAAGCAAACAGCTCTGGAATCGAGCTATAGAGCTTGTAAAGGTCCAGTGGACTTGGTATGGTCCTGAGGACGCAACATGGGAGCATGAAGAGGTTATGCGGGCAGAGTACCCGCATCTTTTTGAAAATTTTGAAAGGCTTGCAGAGATAATGTAAGTTGCATTGAGGACAATGCAAAAATAAGGGGAGGGGGATTGTAGTGTCCCCAAGGCCGAGCCCCGTTGTAAACCATGTTTGGAAAGGAATTGTAATAATGTTTCATAGGCTGGTGAGCTAAGTTTTCATAAGCTGGAGGCTTATGTGTTGTTAGGCCAGGGAGCCTGAGTATTGAAGGCCAAGGAGCCTGAGTATTGAAGGCCAGGAGCCTGTTGTTGTATATGTAATCATGCAGAACACTTAATAAAATATAAACATCGCCAGGTGTAGACCGACCACGATGAATGAGTGAAGGGGGACCGAGTATCCATAGAGTAGGCAAGGAATTAGGGGCTGGAAGGTGGGAAAGGGGCTAAGTGTTGAGCCTAGGGGCTAAGCCTAGGGGGGCTTAATCCTGGGAATAATATTTTAATATTATTCCAAAAGATATGTGCATCATACGTTTTTATCCTAAGTCCTTTTGGAAGGACACGTGAAATCCCAAGTGGTGGGAGGAACGTGTGCTGGTGGAACGCATGCAGCTCCATGGGTGACAAGTGTCAACCCTGGTGCATGCGAATAAAATGGCCAGGGTGAGCCGTGAGAAGGTGCCATTCCCATTCCACCAGATTGTCTAAACGTGTATGGAGCTCTGAGCAGTATGACTAACCCAACTCCTGTAGAGAACCTTCAGGTGACCCTGTGACTCAAATGTTTGTTTTTGATTCTGAGAAATACCGTGCGTGTAACCCCAGCCTACAAAAAGCATGTGTTGAATTTAGGGAAGATTATTTTCTTGTTAGGGAAAGATGAGAAAGCCTATGCGATCATTCCCTGTTCCAAAGTCGTGACTGTGAAGCCATCCTGTGAATGCCAAACCAGTTTTTGGAAAGCCTGTGTCTGTTTTCCCATGGGATTGTTGAGACTACGCAGTATTGGACTGCGTGAGGCTTGTTGGCCTGTGAGCGACTCCCTCTAGGTGAGAGAGTGCGCAGGGGAAGGAGAGAACCTCTGGAAGGAACCTTGTAGCTGCCATAGAGCCTGGAGACTTCCGGTCCAATCTGTTCCTGTGACCCAAGGTAAGGGAGATTGGCAGCCGAAGGACTGTCCAGGTGACAGAGAAGGTGCATTCTCCTAGGGTGGAACAGGCATGTGGGGAATGAGGGTATGTGGGCAGTGAGCGTGGGAGATTCCTGGGAGAGCATTCCATCCTTGTGGTTGTGTGTGACTGTTTTCCCTATAACCTCAGCCTGAGCCTAGATTCCTTACCTTGGGGTGGAGCTTAGTCCCATCTCGGGGGTGACCCACTGCTGATTTGATGAGCAGTGCGGTCTAAGGCTGGGAGGTTCGTGGAAGGCCTGCATTTGGTTGGTGGATTCCTCCATTGTTAAAAGATAAGTTTCTAACTATGTTTTATCACATTTTATCATGTCTCTATTGTATATGTTATCATGTTTTTCGCTGTGTATATGAATTAATATGGAATGTTATGGATTGTTTAATTATAGTAGTAATGATATGTTTTACTCTGAGTTAAATGTGTTTATTTGTTTAAATGCATGGGATATATGATATTTGTATGAGCTTTGTACAAATGGTGTGTACAAATGGGTATCAGAGCGCGAGTAAGCCTAGAGTTCCGAAATGGGTGTGCTACATTAGGAAGTTGTTATCGCTACATAGAGTTGTGTCCTTCGCTGTTTGGTTATTCTTCCAAACATATGGAGAGTTTGCGTTTCCTCCTGCTTCGTAAACTTATGATTAATGCCATGTTGTCTAAGTCTCATAATTTGTCGTGTTGTTGTCCAAGGGAAGTTTCTACCAATCCTGAGTAAGCCCCTCTGCAATTTGTCTCTTGCCCTCATACCTGACCATCCTGAATGTCCAATCAAGTCCTTGTTTGAAATCAATGAAGCCTTCAGTCTAATCATCAAGATTATCTAGTCCATGACCGACGAGCCATCGAAGACCTCTTAGTAGTGAAGTCGTACACTCATATTACACTCCTACCTTGAGTTTTGAAGATTTTGAAGTTGTTGCTCGAGCTCTGAAGATCTCATCTCCAGCCATCAGGCAGTATCAACTTCCAGAAGATGGATACTCTATATGTATATCTTTTTTATTTCAAGATGTAGCTCCATTGTGTATTGTTCACGGCTACACTTTATATAGTTATTTGACATGGATCTACAGTGTATTTGATTGGTAGCCATGATTCTATTTTATCCCGAGCATGGGTATGCCCGCCTCGGTGAGACATTTGTTATTTTGCAGATGGAACCTCCCAGTTCCTAGTCCCTGGGCTCACTTGTTCGGCACATCAGTAAAGATTGGTAATGTATTTCGACCATCAAATGCTCTTTTGACCTCACACATTAGGGGGCATCTGTTATAACCCTGATTTTGACCATACATGATTACCTGGCATCAAGCCATCTCAAATCCCTTCTTTTCCAAAACACTACTGAACAACTCTTTAAAAAACCTCTTTTATACGCCCTACTCCATTACTGCACGCATGTACATGCTAGCTGACCTAAAACAGCCCGCGTGGACCGACAAAAACATGAAAAAATGAAAGTTGTCTATGGAACACACAGCTTTGGGTGAGTTAACTAAAACTCTCGGCCATGCATGGTCGAGGGTTCCTCCAAATACCTAGCTTCTTCTAGCCTATAAAAGAAGGGTTAGGGGTCCCATTTGGAAGAGGAGAAATAGAGTAAAGAAACTCTGTCCAATTGCATATTCCCATTGTCCCAACCCTTTAGCCATCCTTATGCAAGAAGAGATACAAAGCAAAGAAGTTGGAGGACATTTGAAGAGGAGCCCAGGATTAGGATTCGCGGAGCAGTGGTCGGTCTCGACATTGTAAGTTGATTCATCAAAGTTAATAATAAAGAAATGTTTTTCTCATCCCACTACATGAGTTCTTCATAGTTTAGTAAATATATGTTTGAATCTCTAACCCATTAGTCTATAGGTAAAATGCATGTGTAGTTTGTTGCTTGTTTTGTACGCAGGTCAATCTTGAGAGGATAGTTTCCAACAAGTGATCAAGCGTGAAGGAGGATCGACATCGAACATCAGGAACAAGGTATGTTGGTCTAACCATGTATTTGTTGAAAAGGAATGGGGTTTAAGTCCGGGGACGAAGGTAGAAAGTAGATTTATTTTGGTCATATCTGCATGCATAAGATAACCCTATTTGCTAGTTCGTAAGGGGATTTCCCTCACAACAACGTTTATTGCGACACATCTTTTCTATGACATTTGTTCACATTTGATCAAATTTGAATGAGGGAGAGACGAACATAGAAATCTTAATTTAAACGAAAACATTAATGTTTATCAATTGTTTACTTTCGTTTAAATTATGATTATGTTTTATTCTTTTGCTCATGAGAAATCATTTTCACAAAATCATTTGGTAGGTTTAATTAATTAAATTATTTTGTCAGTTTGCATCTCATTTCCAAAAAAAAAAAAAATTTATCTATCATTTGTTTGATTTTGTGAAAACCCAAAATTAATATTTTTCTCCTCTCCACCAATTTGAAGCCTTTATAATTTTAAGATCATATTTGAAAGGAAAATATAAACAATATTTTTTTAGAACTTATAGTTAGTTTAAATTCATTTTAATTTTATTGTTCTAGATTTTGTTTTATTCACAATTTTTAGGTTATTAATTTGGTTTCTTTTTGTTTCATAGGTTTCTATTATCAATTATTTGGTATGGATCTGATCATGGATTGATTTTATTATCTAAATACATTCAAGATAATTGATCCAAAAATAATATTGGATTTCTACAAATAATTTATGAGCAACAACAAATAAGATTTGGAAATGCGTTCAATAACAGACAGACGATTTTGTGGGACTGATTGCAGCCAAATCGTAAGGAATCTGAAGAAATGGTTGAAAACCCATCTGTAGAATGGACCCATTTAGCTTACTCTCAAGATTTTTCAAAAACAAATGCACGATTTGAGAGATACGTTTGTCTCTTTACGAGACAAATTTTAGGTGGTGGAAATTATTAGTGATGCCCACACTGTTCATTCATTGCATAATTATATGAGAAAGTCTAGAGCCCAGGGGACTGAGGAAATTGAGAGGAGGATCTTTATCCTTTATTTTTTGTATATTATTTATTTTGTAAACTTTTGGTCTTTTCAAATGGAGTAACAGATAGTTGGAATCTTTGGGAGAATGGACTAGTACTTTCAAAGAAGAATATGGAATTCCAGGTTGCTTAATGGCTTTTTTCCTGTGAGTAAAATGGTTTTGTTTTCATTATAATATCTTCATATTCTTTGAGTAATTGATTATGCATTGATTTAAATTATCTTTAGTCTATTTTATCAATACATGGTTAATTGTTATCATTTATGTATTAAGTTTTTCAATCTTTAAGAGTCTATTATCCCAAAATTTCATTTTGGACCTTATGATGAACTTATTATACTGAAACTATATGGGATACATTTTACTCTTTGGATTTTTTCCTTTTGTAGACTGTGCAATGCTAATATTGTTTCTCATATAATTTATGAATATGAAACTTTATTTGTATTGAACTAGCTTTAGATTATTCTGCATATAATTTTTCATGTTATGTTTTCATTTATATGGTTCATTATATTTTGTTTCCTTTAATATCTGTGGTTGATCATCTATTGATACATTTTGAGTTTACTTCTAATGTTGGATAGTTGATAATACCACTTGTTGAGGGTTGGAGTTTATTTCACTTTTAGCTATTGGACATTTTAAAGTCACATGAGATAAAATTTATTTGTCTTTCTGTCATCACATATTTGTTCTGAAACTTAAAAGACTTCCTTGAGTTGTTTCAGGGAGTATCGTTCTTTCTTTTGTCATAGATATATACTTGACACAGGTTAAGTGGAGCTTATACAAACACAGAAAGATGAATATAGCTTAGTATTGTTGATCAGCGTCAGGTTAGTTAGTTTATATTTGGTTTGATTTATTGATTTGTGAATGGATAATGATTACATTATTTAAACGTTAAATGCTTTGTCCATTAATGTTATATCATTTATAATCTTATTCATTTATTGTTTATTATCTTGTCATTTATATTATAAAATTATTTCTTTTTATTTTATTTTTCATCTTGTTCTAATCCATTAGTTGAAAACAAATCATTTTCACAAGGCTTTATTTTAAACCTTGTAATTGTATATATCTATTGTATATAATACTACTATTAGTTAAGCAATTGTATTAATGTTGATTGCACATTTAGTTAGTTTACATCTCTTTAACTATTTGAGAATCCTAACTGGCTAACAGAGCCATAAAACATGTCACGGTAGATTATCCCAAACGGCTTGAGTTAAATAGACAACCCTAGTCTGGATCTTCCCTTCCAGTTGACAGTGTGTCATAAACACCCGTCAAAAAATGACGCTAGAAGGAGGGCCAAGGTAAATTTAATGATTAAATGTTTTACCCATTAGCCTGTCATAATTCTAGATTTATAATTTTTTCTTTTGTGTCATCTTGAAATGCACTAGAAGGCAAGCTAGACTGACAAGATGGCCTTGCAAGAGTCTTTGTTTTGAATGTATTTATTTCCCCATGGCTCCCCAAATCATTGTGTTGGAACATGCTTTCTACTTCTCATTACCTGGTATTCCCAACGAGACAATCTCTCGATTGTCCAAACTCACCTTTGATGGTGGGGAGGATGTATCTGCAAAAGACCATATTAACAAGTTTTGGTGTAAATGCATCAAGCATGATATTTCTAATTTAAAGGTTTTATGCAGATTGTTCTCTTTTAATTTTAGGGGTCGGATTAAACATTAGTTTGAGTCTTTTTCATCATATCACATTATTGATTGGTTTCAATTTGTAGAGGAATTTTTAGATGCTTTTGAAATCTATGATTACAATCAATTATGTGAAGAATTCCAGGCTTTACTAATCAATGACAATTCATCTCCAGAGGTATTTTTAACATGAATCCATCATGTTCTCTGTAAGTTTCAACTTGATGACATGTCATTTGTACTAAATCTCCTCTCTGATGTTTGTGCCCTTTTCATCCAACCATTTTCAATCGCAAATGATGAATTAGTTACAAATCCTATCACTCAATTGCAAGAAGAATTTTGTTTGCAGGATGAGAAGAATCCATCCAAAAATTTTGAACAAGCAAGGGAGGTAGAATCTATTGAAAAGGTTATTACTGACAATAAAACTAGTTTTTCCTCTGAAGCATTGTATATTCAGTCCTCGACCATCGTGGATAAAGATTTGATGTTGGGTCAAGGTGAATGTCCATATTCTTCTAACTCTTTGTCTAATCAGTACTTAAATTCAGTTATTGAAGAACACTTAGTTGATGAAAATGATCTTAAGCATTCTAATATTCCTATGAAACTAATTAGAGATGTAAATTTGCAATTTGAAGAAGAAACCTTAAACCTTCATCGACAAATCATACCTTATCCATAGGAAAGATTAGATGTTTGTCATGAAAGTTTTGAATAGTCTATCATACATGAGGCAAATTTAGACGATCATATTATGTTGAAGGATTTATCACCAAAACAGAGTGAAAGTTTTAAGGAAAGTGAAGAGGAATGTCTTGAGAATACCATTGTTAAATATCATAGCTCAAGAGATTCTTTTCATGTGCTCATTTCTGATTCCTTTTACTATTTATATCCTGATATCTTCTTAGATTCTGGTGTACATGATACTTTACCCACAGTATCTTACTCTTTTTCATCATAATCAGATCTTTTCGATATGCCAAAATTTGGTGAAATTAATTTTGAACATAACATTTATGAAGTCGGATTTGACGCTCTTTCACTTTCATCACTCGCATGGAAAAAAGACATGTTGCAAGATGATTTTACATGATTTGTTTTTGAAAAAGACAATGCACTCATTCTCATGGAGATCAAATATTCTACATTTCATATTCATTCTTTGGTTAGTTCGAATTTTAATTATTATTATTCACATTTTGAAATGATCCATCTCATCAAAGGAAGTGTTCAAACCAATAATCTAATTGATGTCATGAATCCTCTTATGATGTGTTCCCCATTGACAGATCTAGTTCATCGAAGTCATAGTTTTCATCCTTATTTTTGAGACAGGATCTTAGATTGGCTTGAGGATTCATATCTAAAATATATTCATAATAAAGATAAAGTTGTGCCTATTTTGTTTCTACCTAAATATCTAGGAAGTAAGAATGACATGATGTTTTAAGATCCTCCATGTGAAGAAACTGATGAACACTTGGAGAATTGTCAGGAGGATGGGGCACTTTGGCCTTAGCCGATGGTTATTCCAGGTCCCCATAATATTGACAAGTTTTTCAAACTTACTTACATCCTTCCATGCCATTATGACCCATATCATGAAAATATTGCAGAATGGATGGAGGATTCATACATCAAGAAGTTTCAAAAGAATGGTAAGGTCGGGTTTGTTTTGTTTTTAAATTAATATATAGAAATTAAGCATGACATATTTCTTTTTATCTGCAAATACTACATTCTTTTATTCAGATTTTTGACTTTCTATGCCTTGAAGGATTGAAGATGCTCTTATGGTTGCACTGGAAATACGATTTTACTTAGCATTTTGATCTATGTAGGAGTTAAAGTAGGTGTAGGAATAGAGTCCTTTTGGTTTTTTATTTCCTTTTCACTTTTTTCTTTTGAATAATGTAGTTATGAAGGCACGTGGTTATGAAAAGAGAACCATCATCTGAATGGTGTTAGGGAAGTCTTCTTTCAATTACTTTCTTTTTTCCTTTTCATAGATGTCTTGATTAAATGTTTCTTTTTCAAAACTTGGCAGCATCATGCAATGATTT
This sequence comes from Picea engelmannii, assembly GCA_009831015.1. Classification (NCBI taxonomy): domain Eukaryota; kingdom Viridiplantae; phylum Streptophyta; class Pinopsida; order Pinales; family Pinaceae; genus Picea; species Picea engelmannii. Next base: position 173,308 of record ML807233.1, read on the forward strand.
CAGATATTATAAAGCATTAATAAAGAGATTAGGGATTTGATATTAGTTTTACCCTAACAAACATAGCTTACCACTGCATGTAATTGCACTCATCCTGGTTAAGGATGTTTGTGACTTTTAATAATAAGTTTGGTCAAAATGATGTTATCATGCATCACTATCTTAAGAAAAGAACCTTCCTATATGCAAAACTATGAACTGTGTTGTTATTCCTTTTGATCCTCTTTCTCTATGAGAGGTTGGCCTAGTTTTGTTTTTGGTCAAATTCTTTTTAAAAGTGAGCTTTTGCTATTTCAATTTTGTCTATTTTAATATACTTCTGATTTTGAATCCCATTAATAAAATCTGATTAAGTTTGTTGTGTGTTTGTTTTTTTTTTCTTTCTTTTATTGAACTTTCTTCTTGTTTGTCTTTTTGAATAAATATATTTCTCATCAAAAAGCGATTGTCGAAGGAATCATTCATTTCGAGACTTTTGTTTTTAAAAGCAATTTGAAACAGTTCAAACAGTTTCTGATGCTAAGGTTTAGCTCAGATAATTGATTTGTAAGTCAGTTGAGTACTATGAAATCCTAAACAGTCTTTGTCAGAGTATTACCCTTGAAATGTGTCAAGATATTTGGGAATTATGATTATCCTTATAATTTTTACAACGTCCATGTTCTTAAAAGATCACTTTTAAGTGCTTCTCCATTCTCTATATGATTTCTTAACCGAAGTCTAAAATCTCTAAACCATGATAAAACTTCCAGTTTTGAAAGAAAATAAAAAAAATGATCAATTGTTCACATGTATTGCAATTAACCTCCAATATCACCCCGCTCTCTTTGTCATCAATAAATATATAATTATATTAGTATTTAAAAGTGGCATAAGAGAGTTGGAAGAACTTAAGTGTGGGAAGTGTGTGTAAACCCGTCGGGGTACTGAACAGGCTTGCTGGCAGCGGGTAAATGCACACATGATACCAAGACAACTTCGTCGGGGTATTCAACAGGCCTACTGAAAATGAAGCAATGTCGGGTCGGGATGTAGCAGGTATATGATTTTAAATTAACTTTTATGGAAATATAAATCATGTGGATACAACTATTGGATGGGATTAAATCATTTGAGTGGGTTAAATGACATCCTTGTCCAGGCTATGGATGTCTGTTGGCAGCAATGGCTCTGTCAACAGTATTGAAGTCCTTTTATAAACATCCTGACTCTTTGATTAAAACACAACTTCAGGTTATAATCCTCTGTGAAAGCATTATTTTCTTCTTTTCTGATATTTTTCTATAAATCTGAGCTAATCTTAATATTGTGTAATATTAAAGTGGATTTGCTTCAAAGCAACTTAAAATTATATCCAAGTATTATTCTTCTTCCCTGCAATGAAACTTTAATAGGTCATAGATAATTTCTTCGCCTAGTGAGTCGTCATTTGTTGGGCCCCAACAACCCCCTTCTTTATTTTTAATCAAAAGCTAGGGTCCCTCGAAATTTTACTTGGATTCTTCGCTTTTTTTTTTCCTTTGACTTGATTGGATTGGTATTGGTTTTCTTTCTTTCGAGGTTGGTTTGAGTTTATATTCTTTTATTTTGTTTGGTTTGAATTTCATGAAATTCAAATGCCATTCTATTTCTATAGAGTTTTGATGTTGATGGACGATCTTCATAATTTGGGAGTTTGTTATTACCTCTTCCTTATTGAATATATCTGTTATGAGAATGGCTTGGCTGAAGACATGGATTAATAACAATGATTTTACAGGAAGAACTTTTATTGTGACACATATTTTCTATGACATTTGTTCACATTTGATCAAATTTGAATGAGGGAGAGAAGAACATAGAAATCTTAATTTAAACGAAAACATTAATTTTTATCAATTGTTTACTTTTGTTTAAATTATGATTATGTTTTATTCTTTTGCTCATTAGCAATCATTTTCACAAAATCATTTGGTAGGTTTAATTAATTAAATTATTTTTTCAGTTTGCATCTCATTTCAAAATAAAAATAAAAAATAAAAGTAAAAGAATTATCTATCATTTGTTTGATTTTGTGAAAACCCAAAATTAATATTTTTCTCCTCTCCATCAATTTGAAGCTTCTAGAATTTTAAGATCATATTTGAAAGGAAAATGTAAACAATATTTGTTTAGAACTTATAGTTAGTTTAAATTCATTTTAATTTTATTGTTCTAGATTTTGTTTTATTTACAATTTTTAGGTTACTAATTTGGTTTATTTTTGTTTCACAGGTTTCTATTATCAGTTATTTGGTATGGATCTGATCATGGCTTGATTTTATTATCTAAATACATTCAAGATAATTGATCCAAAAATAATATTGGATTGTTGCAAATAATTTATGAGCAACAACAGATAAGATTTGGAAATGCGTTCAAGAACAGATAAACTATTTTGCGGGACTGGTTGCAACCAAAACGTAAGGAATATGAAGAAACGGTTGAAAACCCATCTGCAGAATGGACCCATTTAGCTTACACGATAGTTTTTTCCCAAACAAATGCACGATTTGAGAGAGATATTTGTCTCTTTATGAGGCAAATTTCAGGTGGAATAAATTATTAGTGATGCCCATATTGTTCATTCATGGCATAAATATATGAGAAAGGTCAGAGCCCAAGGGACTGTGGAAATTGAGAGGAGGATTTTTATGCTTTCATTTTTGTATATTATTTCTTTTGTAAACTATTTTTCTTTTCAAATGGAGTAACGGATGGTTGGAATCTTTGGGAGAATGGACCAGTATTTTCAAAAAAAAAAATGGAATTTCAGGTTGCTTAATGGCTTTTGTCCTGTGAGTAAAATGGTTTGTTTTTCATTATAATATCTTCATATTCTTTGAGTAATTGATTATGCATTGATTTAAATTAGATTTAGACTGTTTTATCAATACATGGCTAATTGTTATCATTTATGTATTAATTTTTTCAATCTTTAAGAGTCTATTATCCCAAAAATTCATTTTGGACCTTATGATGAACTTATTATACTAAAACTATATGGGATACATTTTACTCTTTGGCTTTTGTCCTTTTGTAGACTGTGCAATGTTAATATTGTTTCTCATATAATTTTTGAATATGAAACTTTATTTGTATTTAACTAGCTTTAGAATGTTTTGCATATAATTGTTGGACACACCTACCACACTTAGAGGGGGGGGTGAATGAGTGTGGGGATCTTTTTCCCAAAACTTCCCTCTTACACAAAAACTCCTTAGTTAACATTCAACATTTGTTCATTAATCATTGTTGTCATTTATAATCAGTTATATGTGAATACATATCAACAACATATATCAGAAACATATCATCAACAAATCATCTCCACAAGGAACACAAAGAACACAAGATGTATGTACAATTTTTCTTTTTATTATGGACTTCAATCCGAGGGTTTTTCAACAACAACTGGTTAGAGTAAAACTCTACAAGAGCACCAGATCTATATGCAAGACTCATCTTACATTATCAGCACCAACTAAGATGAGGCAAAAATCCTCAACAAATATCAATCTGTCAACATAAACACGTGCATCAACCATGCACCAACCTGTGCCAAACAACCTGTAATCAACCTATACCATAAACAAGTGCATCCAACCATGTACCAAGTATATACCAATCATGTGTCAAATAATCATCAACAATGACTCATCAATATGTACCAACATC
>ML807233.1:177685-196469 GCA_009831015.1 Picea engelmannii
TTTGTATTCACTTTGAATTATAGTACACTCATCACTTCACTTTATTATTTACCTTTTAAAATCCCTTAAACCACTTTGACTACTTTGACCTTTTGGGGCTTCTAGATGACATGTGAGGGTCCTTCAACTTCGTAAGGCCATAACTCTCAAACCATGAGGAGTTATGTGACATTACACATACCACCAGAAATGGAATGCCATGTACTATTCATATAGAATAGTATTGTCTGAAAATATATCATAACTCATACCATTACCCATCAAACAAACTTGGGTCCATTACCCAAACTTGGGGTCTCCAACTTCTCATGTCCATAACTCTCTAACCGTGAGGAGTTATGTGATTTTCTACATACCACCAGAAATGGAATGACAAGTAATATACATATAGGATAGTTTCACCAAAAATTTCCTTGATATTCATCTCATTATTCCACATACAAGCATGGGTCCTCCAACCATTCTTCTAGGATAACTCAATCGGCAAAGTGTCTTCCCGTGAGGGATTTCACCATAAGGGGACCACTTTGGAGTTCATCCATTTGTGCACTTTATCGATCATGATAAGACAATAATGAGAGCATAGGTCCTCCAACCATTCTTCTAGGATAACTCAATCCGTAAAGCATATTCCGATGAGGGATTTCACCATAAGGGGACCACTTTGGAGTTCATCCATTTGTGCACATTATCAATCATGATAAGACAATAATGAGTCATCTATACATTTTTCCAACAATGAATCATATACCAATGAAACCACATCGATCCATCTTCATCATGTATCAATGACAACTCATTGATCCATCTTCATCATATCAATGACAACTCATTGATCCATCTTCATCTATGCATTCTCATCAAAGAAAATACATATTATATTACATCAATCATCAATAAATCATTCCTTTGACATCAATCAATCACTTAACATCAATCAATCAAACCATTGGCATCAATAACAACATGATCCAACACTCTCCCCCTTTGTCATTGATGGCAATAACAACATTGATGTCAACACCAATTACCAATTATTGATGTCAACATGTAGATAAGGCATGCTCTACATCAATAGTCAATGTGACTATCTCTCCCCATAAATAAACATCAGTCACATCAATGTGATTAACTCTCCCCCTTTGACATCAATGGCAAAGGGTCATTCTCATCTTGGGGCTGCTCCCCTTTCTTGAACTCTCCTTGGGGTTGCTCCCCCTGTCTGAATGCCTTTGATCTTCCTTTGAATAATCTCTCCCCTTTTGAACAAGGGATATCACTCTGAAGTAATGTTGAAGATACATCGAACATACTCCCCCTATGACCATTACTCCCCCTGAAATTATGCTCGCGTGCTCTTTCTTTAAGTATAGGGCTCTTTTCTAGGTATGCATCTGATAAATATCTCCTCCTAGATTCATGGGAAGAATAATGACTCGCCCTATGGGTATTTCTCCCGTATCTTTTCTGCAAGATGAACATTGTGCTACCATATAAGGATCCTTGGACCTGTTCATGCATCAAAATCATGCCATACCAAGCATCATGAAGCAAAAGATATGTCAACAATGAAATAAAGAATCATGAGAAAAATATCAACCAAGTACATCATGTACAAAATGTGTGCTCATCATGCATAACACTTATGTACATCAACATCATGCAATGTGCCAAAAGATATCATCCATGGAATGTATCAATCATATGCCTTTATCAACATGCCAACATGTGCATCTACCAATATGTCAATCATGTGCATCCACCAATATGTCAAACATGTGCATCTACCAACATGCCAAACAATGTATCATATCACTCGTGATATGTCTCCATCATGAACCAAGTGCCACAATCATGTATCTCAAAAAAATGCCAATTGTTATGCTAATCAAGTAGTACCAATGGTGTAGTATCATCAAGCATATGCCATCTATGAGTGTACCAAGCATGTATATTACCATGCACCAATACCACAAAATGATGAATCACATATATGTATGCAAAATCCTCCATAAAACATGTGCCAATCAAATTGCTAGTAGGTGCCTCTTCTAATGTACTAGAAAAGTACTAATCATTGTTGTTGGGAAATTATACCCTACGGACTAACAAGCTAGGGCTTAAACTTGCATGCAGATCATGACCCTTAAGAAATTACTTTTAACCTTCTACCCCAAACCTAAAACCCTTTTTCACATGCAAACATGGAAAGAACCAACTAACCTTTTTATCTACGGTTGGTGTAGATCCTCCGTTGCGCTTGATCTCCTTGCTTCTGCTGCTCCTTCCAAAGACAATCCTGCAATCAAGACAAAAACACTACGCATGCATGCTATTGTTCTACTAGAGGGTTAGAGATTAAGAATAAATCAAATGAAACACATAAGACTCGAGCATTGGGACGGGAAAAGTACTCTTTATTAATCTCAAGATGAATCAACTTACAATGATAATAGAGATCGACCATCGTTCCTTGATCCTGATCCTGGGCTCCTCCTCTTCTTTGTCCTCCAACTGATTTGCTTGAATTCTCCTAAAGCTTGAGGAAAGGCTAAAGGGTTGGGACAAAACAGATTCGACAATTGGGCAGAGTTTCTTTGCTATGATTTTCCTCTTCCAAATAGTACCCCTACCCCTTATTTTATAGGCTAGAAGGAGCTAGGGTTTTGGGTGAACTCTCGGCCATGCATGGCTGGGAGTTCCAGTTAACTGACCCAAAGATTTTCATTCCGTCGGCAACTTTCCTGATTTTTTTGCTTTGTTAGGTAAACGCGGGCTATAGTGGGCCAACCAGCATTCCAACACGTGCAGTATAAGGCCTGCCAACGTTCCAACACGCTCAGTAATGGGTTAGGGCACGGGTTACTTAATTTAAGAGGTTTTTCAAGAGTTTATTCAGCATGGCTTTGGCAAGGAAGAGATATGAGTTGGCCTGAAGCCAGGTAAGCATGTGAGGTGCAATTTAGGGTTATAACAGATGCCCCCTAATGTGTGAGGTCAGAAGAGCATCTGATGGCCGAAATACATTACCAATTCTTTACAAATCTGTACTGATATGTTGAATGAGTGAGCCCAGGAATCAGGAATCAGGAGGTGCCATCTGCCAAAAAATATCAAATGTCTCACCGAGGCGGGCATACCCATGTTTGGAATAAAATAGAACCATGGCTACCAATCAAATACACTGTAGATCCATGTCAAATAACTATAAAGAGTAGCCACTAATAATACACAGCGGAGCTACATATCGAAATCAGAAAGACATACATATAAAGTATCCATCTCCCAAAAGCTGATTCGGCCTGATGGCTGTACTTCAGAGCTCGAGCAACAACTTCAAAATATTTTAAACTCGGGTAGGAGTGTAATATGAGTGTACGACTGCACTACCCAGAGGTCTTTGACAGCTCGTCAGTTATGGACTTGATAATCTTGATGATCGGACTGAAGGCTTCAGTGATTTCGAACAAAGACTTGATTGGACATTCAAGATGGTCGGGTATGCGGACAAGAGACATATTGCAGAGGGGCCGACTCAGGCTAAGTAATAAACTTCCCTTGGACAATAGCACGACAAGTGATAAGACTCGGGCAACATATCTGTTAATCATAAGTCTACGAAGCAGGAGGCAACGCAAACTCTCCATATGTTTGGAAGAGTAACCAAACGGTGGAGGACACAACTCAATATCGTGAGAAAAGCTTCCTAAGGTCGTACTACATCCCATAGTCTGATGAATCAAACGGACAGATGTGCTTTATCCAAGGGAGACTCATGATGCTGCCAATAAAGAAAATACTTTTCCCATCCTCTTTTTGGGGTATATTTGATTTTTTTGTTCTTTTTGATGATTTTGAAAAAGAATAAAGGAATAGTTACGTTACAACGGAGGAACGAGTACAGCAAACATACAAGATCAAGGCACAAGGACAAGACTGCTGTTCTAGGAAATGATACTCGGGAAAAATCCTCTAGTGGCCAAAGGTGTTAAGACACAAAGGCAAACTGTTACTCGACTGATAGGTAAGGTATACGAATGCGGTTGACAGAACACACAATGGTAATGTCCTTCGATGTAAGTTTAATGGGCCCAAAGAAGGGAAGCTCGGTGATTTTTCATATTTAGAGAGTCTGAAAAAGCATAAAAGGAAACTCCATTGGGGTACCTTTTTCGACAATAGTCTAGTCGGTTCGAAAAAGGGATAAACTAGCACCGACTAGACGTCAATTCAAAAACATTTTAATGAGTGTGACAAGGACAAGATCACTCGGCTATTTTTTCAATTTTAAGGAGTCTGAAAAAAGCTTAACTATGGACTTCGTCAGGAATGTTCTTCTGGACCGTTTTAATGAGTATGAAAGAATAAGGTCACTCGGAAATCTTTTCAATTTTAGGGAGTCTGAAAAGAGATTAACTATGGACTCCGGGGGGGTTTCTTTTTAGTAAGTTTAGTCCCTCAGGCCCGAAAAAGGAATAAAATTATACCTGAGGATACTCTTCTAAAGAATTGAAATTTGATAGAGTATTCCTTTGTTCGTATAGTTGACCATCCGGACCAAAAAAGGGGTAAACTACTGTCGGATAGACGTGACTTCAAATTTCAGTTTAACGAGCATGAAAGGTCACAAGATCGCTCGACAATCTTTTCACGTTTAGAGGGTCTGAAAAGGGATTAAAAGGAGACCCGTTATGATTTGGGAGTCCGGAGGGTAAGACAAAGAGTGAAAAAGACCCATGCAAATCAGGCTCAAACTCGTATTCCAGAAAGACTATACGGACTCCCGAGCCTACAGTGTTGTTAGAAACAACATGGACACCATAATGCAACTAGGAACTACCTAGGGCATCCATGTTTTGGCAAGCTCTACCACCAAGTTGCAACACTTATAGAGAAGATATGACGGTTCCGTGTCACAACCAGATGGGATCGATCCTATATCGTAAGAACAAAAAGGCAACGAGATGCAACAGTGGGGATAAAATCCTACCCTATATGCTCAAGTTGATTTTTGAAATTTTTTTGATGGACCGTCCATATATATATATATATATATATATATATATATATATATTTTGAAACTCAATGAAAAATGTCCCAATACCTGATCAAATCCTTCCCATATAACTCCTGAACCACTCAAAATGGTTTTTGGTATAAAGAAACTGATAAAAGGGCCCAAAAGAGTGACAAAAAGAGGCCAAAAAGTCTATAAATAGAAGCTGGCAGCTCATTATCACCATTGCTGATTTGGAAATTGACTCTGGAGCCAAAAGACCCCCTTTTCCAAAGATCGTGATTCCGGGAGCTTCAGTGGACGAAACGGACTTCTGCTTGGACCAAGTAAGTACAAACTCCCTAATCTTGCAATTCAATACTTAATTTATGTCTTTTAAGTTGGTTTTGGGGGCGGTCGTCGACCTCCAAGAGGTCGGCCCTAGTCAAACGCGAGTTGTCCATGGATAGCCCGCGGGTACCCGTGTGTAGAGTCAAAACTGCACTCTGGTACCCGCGACTGTCGCCTCAACAGCCCGCGGGTGCCCCCGTGTGATGAAATTTTTGATTGAATGAAGACCTAACTCCCTCCTTTTGCTTTGTGTTTTTGGCAAGATGTATGTCCAGTGGAGAGAGAGGGAGCATGAGGCTGCTAATGAGGTAGTGGCTGGAGATCCGACCGTTATGGCCATGCTGTCGCAGTGTGGCTTGGTAAAACAAATTATGTGTCTGTTTATGCACGCTCAACCCAGGCTACTGAATGCCTTGGTTGATTATTGGCACCCAGATGAAGAGGCATTTATGATAGAGGGGCAATCCTTGGTGCCCACCACCGAGGATATCTACTTTTTGACGGGCCTCTCGAGGAGAGGGGAACCCGTCAACTTTCAGACTTTTCCTGCAGGGTCGAGCAAAGTCTCAGAGTTGATAGAGGAATATTGCATGGCTGGGACCAATTAGAGGACTTCCTTGATACCTGTTAGTAGTATCACTAGCCTTACCCTTCAGACTATCTTATCACTCATTGGGTGAATTATCGGCTCCGTAGTCGTGCATCAGGCATCGCGCGCACAGATGAACTGTGCAATTCAGTGCATGAATGCACAAATTTTTGACTGGAGTACTACACTACTGGAAAGCATGACAGGTCAGCTGACAGCTTGCAGACAACGGACACACAGGAACTTTGGGTTTGGGACCATCTTGTGTTCATTCTTTTTTGAGAGAGTTCCATGTTTTAGTCCTCGGCTGACAGTACGAGGACATCTAGTGACTTTCCCTACAGTGTGCAGATGGGCAGCATTGCTGCCGTGACAGGGTGGTGGAAGGACCACAGAGGCCTTCAACGACGACTTTTTTGCGTGGCTGTCGCGACAGATCCCAGCTATCGAGGATTACCCATATGCAGGGATTGACTTTTCCAGAGATCCGGCGATACCAGTGCCTCTTGGTGAGGAGCGAGGGGAGATGGGTAAGTCTCCACCTGTACAGTTTTTTTTTTGTTTGCATATGTAATTTTTATGTCGTTTTGATATATATAATGTTTTTGTACAACAGAGTTTTGATGGGTGAATATTGTGTTGCGTGCAAATGTGGGACCTGTGCGACCTGCCAATTTTGCATGGAACAGGCGCCGCCCACGGCCAGAGGCCACAGCTTCCGCCGCCAGGGGGCAGCAATAGCAGGGAACCCCCTAGCAGGAGAGGCCAAGAGGGATCTTAGGCGGATTGAGAGGAACTTTACTGAGCTCACTCGCACAGTTCCCATGGCAGAGATAGAGGACTTGCCACCCTCGATGCAGACTCATATTGTGGGGGTACCTCGGACATGGGTCCGATTGTTTAGGCATTTGGGTCGGGTTGTACATGATTATAACAGGGCCCATAGGCCCTGAACAGACTTTTCAACTTTTATGTGCCACGAGCACCGATATGTATATATATATTTTGAGGGCGTAAGCCCAGTGACTCGTTATGGTTCCCATTTTTTGAGGCGCTTGCGCCCATCTATGTACTCTGAGAATTTTTGGATGTTTATATATGGTTTTTTATTTCTTTTCTGTGTCTTTATGGGTTATGTGTGCAAAAATGTATTTACATGTGTATAATCATGATCTTTTTATGTGTGAGCAAGATGCCAATCTAAAATGTGATTAGCTAGAGTATCTGTGATTTGATTTAGACTCCTAGGAACATGAAAATATGTAATATAATCAAAGTTGCGTTCCAAGATACGTACCCTAAGGAATCATCGGTGTAAAGTAGGGTCGTGCACACGGTATATTCTGTTTAGCTGCGACACAACCAATTGAGCATCTAGATAGACCCGGAGGTGAGAGATACCCAATGACAATGCATCACGAAGCAACTCGATAACTGCACTATACTCAACAACATTATTTGTGGTGTCACCTAAGCATATACCTCCGGAAGATAACAACTGACCCTGTGGTGTAAAGATTACCCAAGCTGCGGAGGCAAGCCTCCGCGTGTGTCGACTAGCACCGTCTTCATACCCAATGAACACCTCGGACTCACTTGACATCTGCCATAGTGATGAAAGATAACATTAATGACACATCCATGACACGTTTTTCAAAAGAAATGTAAAAAAAAAAAGGTGATAGCACAAAGACTATACATATGTTACAAAAATTTACCCACAGTGACTCTATGAGTAGTACTTCTTGAGGTAGAGCCCATTTCTAGGCTCCACCAAAGAATTCCATTAAAAATTGACCAGACGATAAGCGCCCTTCTTTAACACCTCCTTAATAATGAAGGGTCTGAACCACATAGGTTTAAACTTTCCTGCCCCCAGGGGGTCCTTATCTTGGTCATAAACCAGGACAAGGTCACCCTCAGAGAAAACCCGAGGATGAAAAAACCTATCATATTGACACTTAACCTTATGTTTATGAGCCTCGTTGGCCAGAGCTGCATCGCGACACTGTTCATCAAGCTGCTCAAGGTGTACTAACCGTTCTTCAAGTGGAGAAGTGTCTGGCAATAACTGTACTGCCAATTTCAGAGATGGAATTTGACATTCGATGGGAAAGACTGCCTCTAGCCCGTAAATGAGTTGGAAAGGTGAGAAACCGATTGCAGTCTTAACTGATGTTCGGTAAGCCCATAATACCGAGTATAACATCAAATGCCAGTTGGATTTGGCTGAGTTGATGGTTCGCTGTAGCATTGTCTTAAGAGTTTTGTTAACAGCTTCCACCTGCCCATTGGCCTGGAGGTAGTAAGGTGATGAGTGTTCTTTCCGTAACCCAAGATTTGATGTTAACTCAGACATCATTTGATTCTGAAAGTGACTTCCATGGTCAGTGACAATCTCGCTCGGGACGCCGAACCGTGCTATAATTTGGTTAAATAAGAAGAGAGTTGCAGTCTCTCCATCATCTTTGAACGTCGACATAGCTTTGACCCACTTGGTGAAGTAGTCGACAGCCACAATGATATAGCAGTGCCCCCTGGCTGATAGGGGGTTGCAAGTAGTGTAATCAATCCCCCACTTAGTGAAGGGACCGACGGTGATAACAGGAAACATGGGAGCTGGATGTGCCCTCATCTTCCGTGAGAAGATTTTGCACGGATGGCACTTCTTGACCGACTCGATACAATCTTTTATAAGTGTGGGCCAGAAGTAACCTACTCATAATATCTTTTGGGCTGTTGCCAACCCGGACAAGTGACCGCCACAAGCTCCTGTATGAAAATTGTTGAGCACTATGACGGCCTCCTCATGAGTGAGACATCGACACAAGATACAATCTACACCTCTCTGATACAAAGTATCATTAAGTATAAGATAGTTCTTGGCCTGATGGCATATCCGTTGATGCTCATCACGAGAAGAAGAGGTAGGACACTTCAAAGTCTAGAGATAGATCAGTATATCTTCGTACCAGGGGTCTGACGATTCAATCAAAAACATATCCCCCTAGATAGACGATTCCTCAGGCACAACGTCACCTGATTCAACCGGAAGTTTCGAAATAAGTTCTGTGAAGACCAATGACTTCTTGGACTTTGTTGAAACGAAGTCTAAGTCAAATTCTTGGAGGATGACCATCCATCTACTGATTTTTCTGCCGATAACCTGTCTTGTCAACATGTACTGAAATGGATTCACGACAGCTACGACGGTGGTCTTATGAAACAGAACATAGTGACGGAACCGTTGAACAGCATGAACTGTTGCCAACGCAAGTTTTTCGAGATGTGTATAATTAAGTTCCGGTCCTACGAGGCCTCGTCTCAGGTAATAGATCACGTATTTAGAAAACGAATCATCTTCCTGAACTAAAACCATGCCTATGGTTGACTCTGTGGAAGCCAGATATAATAGGAAATCCTTGTTATAATTCGGTGGCCGTAGCAGAGGTGTGGTTGTAAGGGCGTGTTTCAATGCGTCGAAAGAGAGTTGCGCTGCTTCGTCCTAGAAAAAGAGAACATCTTTCTTCAGTAAACGCATGAAGCCCTTGGTGATTTCGGCATATTTGGCGATGAAGCGTCGTAAGAAGTTCACCTTGCCTTGAACACTCTGAAGTTGTAAGATTGTGCGTGGGGGGGGAAACTGGACTATTGCCTCCACCTTCAGAGGATCGACCATGATCCCCGTTGTTGAAACAATGAAACCTAACAAACGTCCTGACGTGACGCAAAAGCTGCACTTGTTGGGATTCAATCGAATCCAGAAGTAGCGGCAGTATTCGAAGATGAGTCGGAGGTGTGTAGGATGATCTTTTCAATTGTGAGAGTGTGATGCTAAATCATCTAGATAGGCCTCGACTATATGTTTGAGGTCGTGAAACGCAAAAGACATGGCCTGCTAAAAAGTGGCTCCAGCATTCTTGAGACCAAAAGGCATTTTTCGATAGGCGAATGTACCCCATGGACAAATGAATGTCGTTTTGTGTTGGTCCTCGGGTTTGATTTGAATTTGGTTATAGCCTGAAAAACCATCCATGAACGAAAAGGCTTCACAACCAGCGCACTCATCAATGATATGGTCGGTGAATAGGGTTGGATAATTATCTTTTGGACATGCCTTGTTCAAATCATGGAAATCGGTACAGACACGAATCGTGCCTTGTTTTTTATCGACCAGCACGGGGTTTGACACCCATTGAGTCAAATGAATAGGGTATATGAACCCAGCCTTGAGCAATTTCTCAACCTCAGCCTTGATAGCTGCTGCTTTCCTAGGATTAACTGGACGAAGCTTTTGTCGAACAGGCTTAGCACTAGGATACGTTGTGATTTCGTGTTCAACTATTTTTGGATCGATGCCTGGCATTTCCTCATAAGACCAAGCAAAAACATCGCAGAATTCTTTAAAAAGATCTATGTAAATCTGAATCTCTTCGGGGGAGCAATCTGCTCCAACGAAGACATTCTCCACGATGCCGGGGTTTCGGGAGATATTGATAGGTATCGTGGCAGCGATAGTCACAGTATTTCCCTGAGCATAAATATCCTGTGTAGCTAAGAGGTTAATGGGACAAGGCTGATCTCCCGTCATGGTGATAGTGAATTCTCCTGCCTCAATTCAGTGTAACTCTGGGAGGAAATATGATCTGTGATGAAGATCTTCCCAGGGTTTGTCTGGACCAGTCATTACTTCGATTATTGCTTCATCAGAAGGCAAGACTAAATCTAACAAATCAGTGTTGGCAAGAGAATCCTGGGCCCAGATAGTCTCAAGAAGTGGATCCAAATCTTGTGTGGGAGTCGGATCAGGAGTAGCTGAAGCTTGTTGGACCAAAGAGTAAAAAACTTCAGCAGCCGACAAGGGCGTGGACATGCCCACGATCCATCGTGGCTGATGGGGAAGGAAGAATCCACGGATCCTGAAAGTAAGTCGTGTGGAACGACGAAACATGGAAAATCTCAGCCTTGTGGTGGTTCGATATAAACTTGACATCGCCATGAGGAGGTGGGTAATCGAAAGTACCCATCAAATATGGGCACAAAACAACTCCTATGTTGACGACACCGGCTTGAGGATTATCAACCATGGGAACCGTGGATGCCCCCAAAGATGGGTCAGGTTGAGAGAAGGATAACTGATCAATGGTCACTATCCGGCCTTCATGTGGAAACAATAAGACTCGAAAGATTGTAGCGACCACTGCTTGCATTGCATAAGTCCAAATACGACCTAACAATAGATTGTAGTCGATGGGGGCATCAACTACCTCTACTTCGACGCACACGGTCTTCCCCCCTAACTGCACAGGGAAAGAAGGAATGATGCCATGCGGTCGGAAAGAACGACCATCGAATGTAGTGAGGAGAGTAGGTGACGGAGACAACTCAAGTTGACCAATGGCTTTCCAGTATGCTAACGACATAACTCAAGTTGAAGCGCCCTCGTCTACCACCGTGCGGAATATATTCCGTGTAAAAGTTTTTGTGGGATGAGCCACTACTATCTGAAACGCGACATGGTAAGGAAAACGAGGTTTCAAGTCAGTCGTATCTAACATGATGGTACCTGGGTTACAAGTCTCAGTACAGCCTAAAGCAGTCAACAAGGCTTTCCTCTGAGCAGGGCAACTTTGGAGGACCTCCAAAGCGGACATAGCACAAGGGGTTTGGGATAAATCTTCCACCATAGAGTAGTTCTGGGCGGCCCTTGCGTTTGGATTGTGAGAAGCTCGCTTAAATGCACCCTTGGGAATGTGTGTCATTGTTTCACCCAACGTCTTCTCAATCTGTAGAGGAAGAGATGGGATCTCGGCTTCTTTTCCCTTCTCAGAGGCGCTTGGTTTTCTATAGTCGTGCGCTCTAGTCATTATGAAAGCATCAATTTTAACCATATATACGTTCGTGGAAGATGAATTGTTTGGAGGAGGGCAGGTTTCTGAACTACCCCCTTCAGCACTTGCAGAGGCTTGAGTTAAATTTTGCCCATGCTGAAAAGGGTTAGTCAACACGGCTTGTTGTTGTTGTGTGACAAACTTCTGGGCCTCTGCAAGTTGAGGACATAGATGGGTAGGGTGGTCTTCCGCACATAAGTTGCACGGATACCTCGCCTTCCATTTTTCCATGGTTCCCTTGCCAGCATTATCAGTTGGTTTCTTATCCCCCTTACCCTTCTTGCGTTGTTTTTTCTTCCCTTCAGGCTGCTGGGTGGCCTTTGGGTTAGTCGTCTGTACGGACTGTACTTCCGACGTTTGGGTAGGAGGAGCAGCCAAAGCAGTGGTCTGGCTGGCCGCTGAGTGTTGTATAGATAACTGCTGCAATTGTTTTGTCAATTGCTCAGTGGGCTTAGTTTGTGCCAAAACAACGATACCATCAGCATGTGGTCTGGCTCTCTGTCTGGTTTTATCCAATATTGACCGTGGTGCATCCGGCAGGACGTTGTACAATAAACCAGACTGAGAATAGAGAAGCTCAAACTGTTGAGCCCTCATGATGGCATCTTCCTTGGAGAAAACCCCTGAAGTTGTGATGTCTTTGGATAACTGCAGAACTAAAGACTTAAGGAACCACTCTAGCAGGAATGTTGGTAGGACGGGTACCTTGATAAGACTCTTTCGGCGTCGCCACTCTCGAATATGATCCGAGATATGGTCCACTGTCATCTGCTTGAAATTGGCTAGCAACTTTGTGCCGGCGTCGTGTCTCACAAGTAACTGGAAATGGTTAAGGAAGGCCATTGCCAGTTCGCCAAAAGAAGAATATCGTGAACGATCAAGATCTATGTACCATTTCGCAGCACTCCCAATAAGAGTGCATTGAAACAATCGTAACTGAACGGAGTCATATTTCAGTGAGTTAGATGAACACCAAAGGTGGAAAGTATTCACGTGATCACCTGGATCTTCGTTAGGCTTGGCCTAGAACTTTGGAATGTCCGAAGGAAACTTCGTCGACATAGGAGGCCAACGTGGATCATGACAGATAGGATCATTTAACAACTGTGTCAAATCTGGCAAGTGTAACGTCACCAAGAATGGTAGTTTAGGTTACTGCTGATAGCCTGGATAAAAGGGTCCTGGAGTTTGACTGGAACCAGGTTGCCAGGAAAAGTTTGGCTGCTGGCCTGAGTTCTGGTAGAAACCATGGCCCTGACCATCATAATGGTTTTGCATCTGAGGAGACATCATTGGCTAATTCCCCATGAAGGACATAGGATGTTGGGCATTCATCGTGTTTGACAGACTTTGGGAAGGATTACCCCATGCCGGTCCCGATGGGAGAGGCATAGAAGTATGTCCGGGGTTCCATTGACTGTGGAAAGAATTACCCCAGAACGGCCTTCCAGATGAAGGAACAGATCCTTGTCCTGAGTTCCAAGGTCCTGGTATATGTGCCCCCAGCGCAGGAATAGTACCCTGTGTCAGAGTAGACTGTCAAAAAATGGGTGTACTCCTAAATGGGAAAGCAGTGGATGCGAAAGTGTTATTACCAAACATCCTGTTCCAAACAAATGGTGACGAACCTACCAGCAGAGTTTGCGCAGGTGTTCCTTGACTCCCGACTCCAAATGAACTCGTGTGTGCAGGCTGCCCGGCGGACTGCTGATGCGGTCCACCAAGCGAAGGGGACGAAGGAGAGATATGACCTCCAGCGTAAGGAAAAACATTGAAAGGGATAGGAATGCCCCCAAGTTGACCTTGCAGAGGAGCGTTAGAGCTCCCTGCCCCTAGACCCAAAGTCTGTAAAGTGGAGGAAGTGAGTGCAAGACTTGTACCTGAACTAGGCATACCGTATGAAAACGGAGGGCCTGTCACACTAGGTATGTAAGGAGGTGTGGCCGTCGTGATAGATGGGGTCGGTCCACCATGCGAAGTAGTTGCGGCCGAGACATGGTGGCCCGGACCGTCGACAAAGGAAAGTTAGGAGAAGCTTCTCCTGTGGTAGCAACGGTGATGGGAATGGAATAATTCCCAGAGGAAGTAACAAAGTTTGGTTCCATAACTAGGTTAGGCACTGACAGGCATTCGTAAAATTGAATTGGCACAATAATGTCCAGCCAAGTATCAGTGTTTGAGGTTTCAACCAATCCAAGATTGTCGGTTGATTCCTCTGGGAGTTTTTCGGGCTCAATGGTTTGAAACCCGGTCGCTTCGAAAGACCCTCGTTGGTCTAGCTTCTGCCTCAATGGTGGCGGGGGTGGCTCCAGTATAACCGGCGACAGGCCCAAAAGCCTTCGTGACTGACGGAGCTATGAATCCTCCACTGTGTGAGAAGATTCACGACACGCTAAGGTATTCTACATGAACAATCAGTAACACACACTAAAAGAAGCCCCTATGAGATAAGACAAGCAATCACTAACTATTTTGAAGAACAGTTACAACAACCAACACTGGAGCAACTTACCGGTGCAAGTGAAACTCGAATACGGAAGAACCCTCCGGGTATACCCTGCAAAGCATGGCCCAATGTTTGTCTTAGGTACTGCGGTATACCCCCGTAGTCACCTGTGTGTGTCCCTAGAAAATATTGGCAACTAGTTTGCCAGCACATGAACAGTCACTAGGCGGGTACAGTCGATAGTCGGGTAGACCACAATGAGCAGGGTATCAAGCCCAAAACCTATCAAGGGTATCGAGAGAAAATAGTCTGGAAGACAATTGAGGACCTGGAACGGATTCAAGACCCATGAAGCTCCGTGGCAAATGTAAACGACAAAATCCCTCAACAAATCCTCGATATGTGTTCTCCACTATGCTCAGTCCATCTTTGGAGGGGTTATCTCTGCTACCTTTCCTTACGCGACCTTGTGTTTAGCCCCTATGTTAGAGGGGGGTCCCGGATAAATTTCCGTAACTGGACTTCTACACTCCCTATTGACAGACTCCAATGTTTGGTTTGAGTGGCCTTGGAGAATTTACTCTCCAACCTATTCCAAGGCCCTAGTCCTGATCTAGTGTATGTACCCTACAAACAAAAAGTCTAATCGTTTTTAATTAGCGTTGCTTTTAATGGGATTTTTAAGTCACAAGGTATGAAAGCGAAACTGATGGTGTGTAAAGACTCAAAGAAAAAATGAACAAGAAATGCTTGGAAACAAAAACTTTTACAAAAAATGCAAAAACCAGCAACTTTTCAACAAGAAAGACTTCTTTTTCTTTTTGAATTTTCTAAGATTTCATGCAGCAAACACCAAGTAATTTCACTCAAATCTGCAAGCTACTTATACTCTAAATGCAGTGCAAAAACTTATGAAAAAAGACTTCTTCCTAGCTACTGATGCAACAACACAATCTTCAAACCAAGAAGAAAATGAAACAAGAGAATTTTTTTTTATTTTAATTACAAAATGAAGCAACAAAGGGAAAATGAAAACAAGCACAAAACCAAGAGAACGAAAATAAAACTCTAGCTGAAAGCGCAGATCACAAAAGAATCAGAGCAAAGATATGAAAAAGCAATCAAGAAAGCACCGATTCTAACACTTGTCTAAAAACCATAAAAAAAAAAATATTTTGTCTTCTCTATCAAAAAATCAACTAATAAAAACACCGGCTAAGGATAAGGGGTCCTAACCTGCTGACTGTGCAGCCCCAGACTCAAAACCCTGAGAGGAACACTTCTCACCACAGGAGGGGATGACTGCCCCACCCAGGCTGAAAAGCAACCAATCAAGCCTGCGACTGTCACTGAAACAGCATGCATGCAAACGCGTGCTGAGCTATAATAGCGCACGGGTACCCACGGGATAAACTTAAATAGGCCGCGGGTCTGTATAAAATCCAAGACAAAACAACACACAGGCAGCCCAGACCTGAAAAAGGCCTCTGGTATTGACAACTAGGGTCTCTAAAAGGCTTGGATGCTTCTATTTTAACAGAAAAGGAAAATAAATGCAAAAGATAACAAACACAATAAGGCAGACTGAAAACAAGACAGAAAACCAGCAGGACCCAGACAGGATCTAGAAAGCCCCCTGAGAAGGTAAACTTCTGACAGGGAAGAGGAGACTGCCTCTCAAGCTTTCTAAATCTTACACGCTACTGAAACCTCTGCAGCAAGCGTTCAAACGCGGGCTACAGAAGGTTAGGGTGCGGGTTACATGCGTGCAAGCCTTCTGCAGGTCGCGTGTACCTTTGTGTGTCCCGATAATGAATTTCAAGCAACAGTCAAGGAAAAACTGGTATTAAGAACCAGGTTCCCTGCTAGCTTTGACCTAACAGAAAACAAACAAACAAAGAAACAAAAACTCTACTTCTTTGAACTACCCAAAAACCTTTAACTAAATCCGGAAACCCTAAGAGTAAATGTCCCCAGTGAAATTGCCAATTCTGTTGTTGGGAAATTATACCCTACGGACTAACAAGCTCGGGCTTAAACTTGCATGCAGATCATGACCCTTAAGAAATTACTTTTAACCTTCTACCCCAAACCTAAAACCCTTTTTCACATGCAAACATGGAAAGAACCAACTAACCTTTTTATCGACGGTTGGTGTAGATCCTCCATTGCGCTTTATCTCCTTGCTTCTACTGCTCCTTCCAAAGATGATCCTGCAATCAAGACAAAAACACTACGCATGCATGCTATTGTTCTACTAGAGGGTTAGAGATTAAGCATAAATCAAATGAAACACATAAGACTCGAGCATTGAGACGGGAAAAGTACTCTTTATTAATCTCAAGATGAATCAACTTACAATGATAATAGAGATTGACCACCGTTCCTTGATCCTGATCCTGGGCTTCTCCTCTTCTTTGTTCTCCAACTACTTTGCTTGAATTCTCCTAAAGCTTGAGGAAAGGCTAAAGGGTTGGGACAAAATGGATTCGACAATTGGGCAGACATTCTTTGCTATGATTTTCCTCTTCCAAATAGTACCCCTACCCCTTCTTTTATAGGCTAGAAGGAGCTAGGGTTTTGGGCGAACTCTCGGCCATGCATGGCTGGGAGTTCCAGTTAACTGACCCAAAGCTTTTCGTTCCGTCGGCAACTTTCCTGATTTTTTTCTTTGTTAGGTAAACGCGGGCTGTAGTGGGCCAGCCAGCGTTCCAACGCATGCAGTATAAGGCCTGCCAGCATTCCAATGCGCTCAGTAATGGGTTAGGGCGCGGGTTACTTAATTTAAGAGGTTTTTCAAGAGTTTATTCAGCATGGCTTTGGCAAGGAAGAGATATGAGTTGGCTTGATGCCAGGTAAGCATGTGAGGTGCAATTTAGGGTTATAACAATCATGCATCAACTATAGATCAACAATGATGTACAACATGATCACCCCATCAACTCACCAACCATATGTCTCAACATGTAGCCCAATCCATATGCAAAATGCATGCACCATGATATCAACATATGCTTCCAATAATACAACATAAGATATACCAACCATGTACACCACCATCAACATCAGAAAATGATTAATCCCAGCAGATCAGCATCAATCCATACTCTTGGGTTAGTGCCATGCACCCAATATTTATTTTTATTATGCCATTGTGTGATCTCACCATGAAAACTTGCAGCAAACAATGTCAGAACCTGCAATAAACAATGTTAGACCCTGCAATACAGAGTTATACCATCACATCAAACTCCAAGCCATGTGCATTGTCTTTTTCCCAAGGCTTTACAACATATACACGACCTCTTTCATAATAGAGCGCGTGTGTATGCGACCTATTCAAGGTCAGCACGCATATGCATGCGACTGTCACCACTATCACCCATGTGTGCCTCAGTGGATGACACTTTTGTACTTCCCTTCAGTCTTTCATTCTGATCTGGTTGCTCTGTCTTCTTCACCCACTTCTATAGATGACCCTTCTCCTCATAACTTGAGCTCTGAGCATCCATCTTTTCAAATATATCTCCCTTTCTTACTTCATTCCTTCTTCTAGCCATGCTATGTGAAGTCCTCATCATGGACTTTCTTCTTGTGTTCTAGCACTCTTGGGATTTGTGGCCAAATCCACTACAGATGTAGCATCTCATAGAGTTATAGTGAACATCAATATGTCCTACTTGATCACATCTCCAACACCTTGTGGTCTTATAGAATCTTCCATTATATCTCCTTTCATAAGATCTAGATTCAAAAGCTTTGTGACCATATCCATTACATGAATAACAATGCCCATGAAAAATACTTTCATATCTTTTCTTTGGTGTCCCAAAAGTAGCTTCTTGATGTCTTCCTTGCTTTGTTCTTTTGAAATCTTCTTTGTCTTGTGTAGATGGTTGTTTTGCAACATTGTCTTCCTTCTTTGATGGACTTACCTCATGCTTCTTTGAGGTGCTTGCTTCAACATGTGTAACTTCTCCTTTGTATCCAATACTTGATTTATCACATGGTGGTCTTTGACTTTCCAATATTTCATCCAAGATTCTTGAGCTATTCAAGAATTTTTTTGACTTCTCTACCTTCTTTCTAAGGTCAACAATTTCAGCTTCTAGCTTACAACATGACTCTTCCTTTTCCTTTATTTGAATCTTCAATAGTTCCTCTATTATTTTGGCTTCTTTAATTTGGGTCTTGAGATGAATATTGGTTTCAAAACTTTTTCTAATCTCATAATCTATATTCATTTCTTCTTTTCCATTCTTAAGTCTTGTGATCTCTTCTTCCTTTTATTCTAATTTAGAACTCTCTTCTTGTTCTTTGAGCATTCCCTTTAACTTCAAGATGTGCCTTTGAATCCTCCTAAGAAAATTCTTAGTGTTATCCGAAATATAGTTATAGTGTGTATAAAAATGATCACTCCTATACATGTATAAACCCTCTTCAATTTCCTTTTGAAGTTCTAATAGATTTTCTTCTATTCTTTCCATGGGATAACTATCATCAAACTTTAC
>ML807233.1:198512-236987 GCA_009831015.1 Picea engelmannii
TATTTTTTATTCACTTTGAATTATAGTACACTCATCACTTCACTTTATTATTTACCTTTTAAAATCCCTTAAACCACTTTGACTACTTTGACCTTTTGGGGCTTCTAGAACACATGTGAGGGTCCTCCAACTTCGTAAGGCCACAACTCTCAAACCGTGAGGAGTTATGTGACGTTACACATACCACTAGAAATGGCATGAAATATATTATTCATATAGAATAGTATTGTCTGAAAATATATCATAACTCATACCGTTACCCATCAAACAAACTTGGGGTCTCCAACTTCTCATGGCCATAACTCTCTAACCGTGAGGAGTTATGTGACGTTCTACATACCACTGGAAATGGCATGACAAGAACTATACATATAGGATATTTTCACCAACAATTTCCTCTGTATTCACCTCTTTATTCCACATACAAGCATGGGTCCTCCAACCATTCTTCTAGGATAACTCAATCCACAAAGCGTCTTCCCGTGAGGGCTTTCACCATAAGGGGACCACTTTGGAGTTCATCCATTTGTGCACCTTATCAATCATGATAAGACAATAATGAGAGCATGGGTCCTCCGAACATTCTTCTAGGATAACTCAATCCACAAAGCATCTTTTCGTGAGGGCTTTCACCATAAGGGGACCACTTTGGAGTTCATCCATTTGTGCACCTTATCAGTCATGATAAGACAATAATGAGTCATATATACATTTTTCCAACAATACATCATATACCAATGAAACCACATTGATCCATATTCATCATGTATCAATGACAACTCATTGATCCATCTTCATCATGTATCAATGACAACTCATTGATCCATCTTCATCTATGCATTCTCATCAAGGAAACTACATATTATATTACATCAATCAATCCTTTGACATCAATCAATCACTTGACATCAATCAATCAAACCATTGGCATCAATGACAACATGATCCAACAATAATTTTTCATGTTATGTTTTCATTTATATGGTTCATTATATTTTGGTTCCTTTAATATTTGTGGTTGATCATCTATTGATACATTTTGAGTTTACATATAATGTAGGATATTTGATAATATCACTTGTTGAGGGTTGGAGTTTATTTCACTTTTAGCTATTGGGTATTTTAAAGTCACATGAGATCAAATGTATTTGTCTTTCTGTCATCACATATCTGTTCTGAAACTTAAAAGACTTCCTTGAGTTGTTTAAGGAAGTATCATTCTTTATTTTGGCATAGATTTATACTTGACACGGGTTAAGTGGAGCTTATACAAACACAAAAAGATGAATATAGCTTAGTACTGCTGATCAACGTCAGGTTATTTAGTTTATATTTCGTTTGATTTGTTGATTTGCGAATGGATAATGATTACATTATTTAAACGTTAAATGATTTGTCCATTAACATTATATCATTTATAATCTTATTCATTCATTGTTTAATATCTTTTCATTTTTAGTATAAAATTATTTCTTCTTTTAGTTTCCATCTTGTTCCACTCCATTAGTTGAAAACAAGTCATTTTCACGAGGCTTTATTTTAAACCTTTTAATTGTATATATCTATTGTATATAATACTACTATTAGTTAAACAATTGTATTAATATTGATTGCACATTTAGTTAGTTTACATCTCTTAACTATTTGAGAATCCTAGTTAGCTAACGGAGCCATAAAACCTGTCAGGGTAGATTATCCCAAACAGATTAGGTTAAATATACAATCTTGGTCCTCATCTTCCCTTCTAGTTGATGGTGTGTCATAAACTTTTGTCAACAGTACTATAAGAATTTCTTTTAGCAATATGCAGTTTTCATTTTTAGCTTAGTTTCATATTTCAGTTTGGAGTATACACAGCTTTGGGTTTTCAGTGGATGTAGGTTACAAGTTACAGTTGGAAAGTTGAGTTTGGGAGAAGCCCAATGGATAGGCGCCTGGTCTACTATTCTTTTCTACCTCACAAGGAGGATAGCATCCATGTTGGATCCAGATGTTAGCACTATGATTTTCATACCTAAAATCACTTCACCACGCAAAGGATTATGTCATGCAATGGATTTTATCGCGCAGTGGATTTCATCACACAATGGATTTCATCGCACAATGGATTTCATCACACAATGGATTTTGTCGTGTAGTGGATGTTGTCACGTAGTGGATGTTTTCGTGCATAGGATGTCGTCACGCAGAGAATGTCATCGCACAATGGATTTCATTGCACAAAGGATTCTATCATGCAAATATTTTTGTCGTGCAGAGGATTCTTTCGTGCAGAGGATTCTTTCGCATAGAGGATTTTCCTATGCACAGACTACAGGTCGTGTTGCACAAATGAATTGTTTAGTGGCTAACTTCAAGATCACTTTATGACCAACTGGAGAGGAATTTTGAAAATCCCTGAGAGGTTTTTGTTGATGACAAAACAAATAAGAAAAACCACTCTCATATTTGAAAAACGTTTCATATTTTGGGAGATTCGAAGGAATCTTTGAGCCCTATTTTTTAGTTTTCATGATTTTCTATTTGAGACGTGTTTTCGACACATATTCTGGCTAGCTAGAGATTAATTTCAAGAAACCAAGAGATGTTTTTGTTATAACAAGCTTAGATACAAAAACCTCTCTCCGTTTCAAAAAATGGTTTTTTATTAGTGAGATATGATTTCATATTTAACACCTATTTTCCCAGTTTGTTGTGCAATCCACTGCGTTTTTGTTGTAGGTTACTGCTGCATAGCAAACTTGTTGTGCAGGGGTGAAAGAGTGTCCATCAATTCACATGATGACTTATCAAAACCATATGGTTGAATTTTGATCATGATCAATGATTGTAAATAATATTTCGGTTACGATTATGATTTGGCAAAGTCAGGTTTTCTATTTTTAGTAAATTCATTGAACTTATTGTTCTCTTTCAAAGAAATCAGATCCATGATTCTAGGAGAGAGTAGTTCGACCCTAGAAGCCAAGGGTGACATTATTTTTCTATATATTGGGATCATTTTCATGTAAAAGTGGTTGGTTGGCAAAACAGTGTAGACAGTGACTATTGAATCTAACTTTCAAATTCAATTGAAACTTAATGCAAAGGTCCTGAATCTTTGACGAAAAGATTCTAACAGTGGCAGTTTGATGTATTGTATTCTTTCTTTGTGTATGTTCTTTCCTCTGGTCTTATATTCACATATGTAAATTTTTGTCTAAATCGGAACGTGATTTCGAATCTAGAATTCACTGTGTAGTGCTCTATATTCGCGCCATTTAGACAAACTGTGTTTCTTCTAACTTAACTATGAATTCATCCTCAGCGGTGCTCTGAGTTTCTTCATGTGTTTTTCTCCTGCCACACACAATGATTTTTAACTGAAATACTGTTGCTTATTTAGACTTTATCCTCTCAAGTTCAGTCACTAAGCCATTTGTTTCTCTCATTTTCATAATTTGACTCCATTGCCCAATGGTACTTTCTCTCTTGCTTATCCTACCATCCCTTTTAAAAATAAAATAAACTTGTCTTATTTCAATATCTGACCTCTGTGCATTTATTGATGAAATATTTGAGTTATTACCAGTCATTAGACATATGAGAGAGCCCTCTCTGGTTGTATAGGTCAGAATACAATCTAAAGTTGGTTGAAATAGTTACCTCAGGGATTTCTTTGATACAGCCCAAAGAAATTACCGAGTGCTAACAGGTGGATTGAGCTCCACCATAGATTCTATATTGGAAAGAGACTCCAAGACTTTGGGTCTCTAGGGAAGTTTAAATATTTGCATAATAATCATCGAAGGACCGAAGACTCGGTATTCGTGAAGGATATTGGGTGATATTCCTTGCAACCCCTCTTCTGAGGCCACAACACTGAATGGGTCATGGTAGTGACATGTCATACGACACAAGAGAAGTGATTCCACATGGCAAAGGGGATGGCCATTGGTCAATGATGCCCTGAAAACTTCGTAAATCCATAACTCTCAAACCAGAACTCAGTTTTGGACAAGGGTATAGTCAATGGAAATATCTCAATGAGTAGAAGGAGATGGTGTCCTCATCCAAGGAATTCAGGGAGTTGTAGGAAAGTGGAAAATTTATACCCCCATCCCTTAAAAGGATACTTAGGGGGTCGGGTGTGTGACACACCTAATTTAGTAAATACTTTGGGGGAAAAATCCTCCCTAAATGAGGAGTTATGATCTATATTGAAGTATTATATAATTTTTCATCTATATTAGTACTTTCTAGGTAAATTGTTTTTTGGAGGAATCATCTTGTAGAGCCATTTTAGTGGTTCAAATTGTGGTCCAAAAATCCATATGAAATATTTTGAATCCATTTTGAAGCATCAAATGAATTTTTTTTTGGGTCCAAACCTACACTACAAGAAGATGTTATATTCTAGACACCAATACATTTCCAACGGTGCAAGAATCACCTCAATCAGAGTTTGTATGTGAAAGTTTTTCCTCTCACAAGTTGACCACCATGGTACGAGTGAATGTCACCTCAACCCCCATTACTTAAATATGTGAGGCTAACAATGTATTGGATCTTCAATAAAATTATAGAAGGTCCAAACTTGTTCACTAATTGAGGGTTGAGGAAGTCAATACCCTAACCCTAAACAACTATCAGGATATGTTAAATAGTGGGTCGTTGGGAGGAGGAAGGGTTTCATTATTTTGCATTGTATCTTGTTCCATAGCTGATAAAAACATCTAAGAGTTTTATTTTTTGAACATAACAGATGTGGAGGAGGATTGTTTAGGAGTTGTTCAAGCCACAATGTCAAAAGGTAACTCCCTAGTGACTTCCCATTCTTTTTTATGTGTGTTTTATAGCTGAAGCAAAGAGAGAATAGCATATACCTCACCTTCTAGTTGGGTTTTCTCCCATATTGGTTTTCCCAGGTCAAATATTGTGTTCATTTGTGTGGATGGTTTGTATTTTGTGCTTATTCTTTCATTTTTATATTTCAGTTATTTCTTAAATTCAATCATAAGGTAGAGATAATAAATCTAGGATCTAAGGAAATAAACCAAATAAATCTAATACTTCATAATATTATAAGTTTTTTTGTAATTAATTGTTCCATTGGAATATCCATGCCAGTTTACATATCACTAGTAGATAAAGTACTAGGGTTGTACACAGCATTTTTGAAATCCTAGAAGGCTTGATCTATGATTTCATTCCAACTAAAAGAATTTTTTTTAAGTAAGGTAGAAAAGGGAGCAATAACATTTCCATAGTTCTTGATGAAATTTTTGTAATACCTCGTGAGACCAAGGAAACCTTGTAAAATTTTAAGAGTCTTAGGACATGGACAATCCTTCATTGCTTCAATTTTATTCAGGTCCACTCATACACCATCATTAATAAAAATATGACCCAAATATTCAACTTCAAAAACGCCAATGACACATTTGGACCTCTTGATAAAGAGTTGATGATGATAAAGTAATTATAACAATTGATCCACATGGGTGACATGGACATGCCAATTTTCACTATAGATTAGGATGTCATAAAAAAAGACAAGGAAAAAATGACGTAGAAAGGGTTGAAATATGTGGTTCATGAGACTCTGCAAGGTGGAAGGTGCACAACAAAGGACAACGAGAATCACCAAGAACTCATAATGCCCTTCATGAGTGAGAAAAGTAGTTTTCAGAATATCAGTCTCCTTCATACAAATTTGGTGATAGCCAGAATGGAGGTCAAGTTTGGTAAAGAATTGAGCACCCTTGAGCTCATCCAAAAGATCATCAATGACTAGAATGGGAAACTTATACTTGATGATTATTTTGTTGAGAGCATGAAAGTATTGACACATGCACCAAATTCCTTCTTTTTTGAGTACCATGACAATTAAGGACAAATAAGAATTGGTATTAGGATGGATAACATTAGCAACTAACAATTCTTGAATGATCTTTTCAATTTCATTTTTTTTAGAAAATGGGTGGAAATAATGGTGTACATTGGGTGGGTGGATACTTGGTATGAGTGGAATAGAATTATCATGCACACCACGAGAGGGTGCGAGGCCTTGAGGTTTTTTGAAAACTGATTTGTGTTTAGCCAAGACTAACTAAATGTCTAGATGGATGTGTTGTGTTTCAAATGTTGGGTTGGGAAGGAGTGTTAAAGGCTTGAATGGCATGGAATTGGGAAACAATGATGAAATATCCTTATTAAAGAAGTTTTTCCATCTGGTGTGAGCTAGTTATCTCTAGAGAACCTATTGTGCTTCCTCAGAAAGTGTAGTAATTCCCTTCCTCCTGGAAACTCATGTATAACTCCTAATAATCCATAGTGATGGGGCCTTGTGTCCTTAACCATTCAACACTAAAAACAATGTCACAAAAACCAATTTAAATAGAAAACATGTAGGTTTTCAAGGAATAATCACCCATTTGAAGCTACACATTTTCGCAATGACCTCCACATTTCATGGAAGCTCCATTAGCAATCATGATTTATAAGTTATTCACAACAAGGATGTAGAAGTGTGTTTATTGGCATACCTTGTAGTGAATAAATTTATGGTTGTTGTCATTGTCAATTAAGATAATGACATTACAATGCTTAATGTAGCCAATCAATCTAAGGTTTTGGGGAACTGAAATATGAGTCAAGGGATGTAGGGATATATGGGGTTCCACATGTGGTTGATTAGAGGGAGAATTGTTTTCATCTGCTAGAGTCAGAGGTTCTTGAGGTATAAAATCAACATCATCATTTGAAATGTTCTCTGAAATGGCCATAATGGTTTTTTTCTCGTTACATTTATGCCCAAGAAAATTTTCCTCATCACAATCGTAGTAGATACCTTTAAGTTGGTTCTTCACCGTTTCAACGTGGGTTATTTTATGGATATTGAGATGAGATGAGGGAGGAGGGGGATTGGTGGGATGGGGAATAAAGGATAGTTTTATTTATTTATTTGGGCATTCATGACCTTTTGGGATTCCTTGGATCTTTAAGAGTATTCTATCCAAGTAGTAGTGCAAGCCATTAATACTTTGGAACACATATCTTCCTTCAAACCACTAATAAAGAATTCCATAAAGGAGGTATTTGACATGCCTTTGGTGCAGAAAGAAATTTTATCAAAATAAAAGATGAAATATTCAACTGTGACAGGTTTAATCTTAGTCAAGTGGCCCAAATAATGGGTGTTTGGTTCAAAACATTCATAGAGATATACTACAAATTGAGTCCAAGCAATATAAATTTTATGGGAGTTACTATGCAATTGATATTCCAACCATCAATCATATCAGATGCATATGTTAGTCTTAACATATTCCAACTTATGTACATCAAGATTATATCATAACAACATTTAAACTTATACCAATTGCAAATTAAACATTATCACCAACCATATCACTTCAACCTTGTGCACTATGATATCCATTATATGTAGCATGCATATCCATGAAAATGGGTCAAAACTTATATCGATATATTTTTTTGTATAAATATAAATAATATGACCATGCGTCTCATATCAAACATATCATATACATTGAACAATAATGCCAAACTAACTCATATTCATAGAGTTTGTAAATCCAAAACTTCGTACTTTTCCATGCTTTGATAATATTGCTCATTTCCACATGAAAATGAAAATGCCAAAAGCAAACCATATAAATCTTTTAAGGTTTATATTACTCGAGTTTTTAAAGCTTAATATGCCCCGAATGCCAAAGTATGGGCAACAAACTTCGATTTCATTAGGAATATAATCACATAGGAACACAAAAAACCATTCCCTTTGCAAATAATTTCATGAGTGCCATGTTTAATGCTTCCATTATGTTAAGAAGAGAGCATAGTTATGTTTTCAACTTATATGATATCACTTTGACCATAGTGTAATTTATTATTAAACTTCCATGCACCATACTTACTATCAATGAAAACAAATATTTTTCATCATCCAAACATATGCATTCATAAACACCACAAGAAACCTAGAATAATCAAACCATTCCTCTTAACGCCATAATTGAAATGATGCCTCAACTAAAATTGATGATATATCAAATGTTGAGAGAAATGAAATGTTAGGAAATAATCCCTCCAATGTGTTTTCTCCTCGGGGACCCCACCTATTAAAAATATTAATATTTTTTAATGAATATATATAGGCTTTGCAATACTTTGAGAGATTTTATAGTAGGTGATGAATTATGAGTCAACATAATACATCCATTCCTAACAATCTAATTGACTTAGGGGCCTGAATTAACGTTATACAAGTGAACCAATGGATAAAATCCAATTGACTAATCTGCAACCTACCCCACTATCCTCCAATTGACTAATAGATCCATCATTAATCCATAAGATATAGAAGACGATATTATAGTGAGTGGATTCCCGTGAGAATCTCAAAAAATTCATGATTCTACAACCAAAAGAAAATTTAGGTGGATTCCATTGATATTAGGAAGACCTTGGCTAGCCACAATATATGCCTACATCAGCTGCAAATCAAGAGATATGACAATCTCCCATAGAAATTCCACTAATAAGCTTACCCTTTATCCTCCTACTAAACCATATTTTGATACAGAGACACCTTCCTAGGTTGAATATAGTGATGAGTAGGTCACTCAACCTCTCTTGTCCTATGAACATGTTTTAGTCTTCGCAAGGAGTATTGAAGATGACCTCATCTGGTATTTCATGATATATATGGAACTCACTTTCACCTACCCCTCCCATCTTGAACATGTAATGGAATGACACCCCCAAGATAACTACTCATTAGAAGAGATGGTAGAGAAAATTGAACTAGTAGCATGGGTGGATATTACCCTCACAAGTCAAATTACAACAATTGAATTCCATCCCAAAAAGAATTAAACATTAACTCTCATGTAGATAGCTCCCAATAGGATATGATTCTTAAACTAGGCCTCAACAAGATGTATCAAGATCACCATGTACTTCAAGTATGTATCTCATCCATGTACCCAATCATATACCTCTACCATATACCTATAACATACACCAAGATAGCCAACAAGATACCACTAGCAATGCACCACACTCTCCATATATCAAATACCATAAATCCTCACATCAACCATGTGCCACAACCTCACTGTTATATAGCCTCTATCTGTACCAATAACTTCAACAACATACCTCAACCAAAATCCCTCAAACATGAACTAATATTAAACTTTAGTAGATCTTCCTTAGATCAACTCTACAACAAGCCCTATACTTCCAAGAGGGCATCCAATAGATTTACAAGGAAAACTATCAGCTAAATTCATAGATTCAACACTACACATATGAAAACCATACATTTTTCTTCTTGTAGTGTTCTGCTGCCACGATTTTTCTGCCGCAAATATTATACAGTGATTTTTTTGCCGCAGTTTTTCTGCCACGATTTTTTTGCCACACTTTTCTTGCCACGATTTTTCTACCACACTTTTCCTGCCGCGACTTTTCTACCGCACTTTTCCTACTGCTATTTTTCTACTGCACTTTTTTCTATCAATAACACCTGCCCAAATATCCTTTCACAAAATAGATATTCAATAGGTGCTAATGAGAGACCCTTTCTCTCTTATTTATACTCTCCAAGTAGCTTCCTCTAGAAGTATCAACTTTTTTCCACTTAACCACCTTTTCCACTTAGCCACTTTGTCCACTTAACTTAACCACTTTCCAAAAATAGTAAGTTCTCCACTCCTGGTTGCAACCACTTTATTATTTAGATAATTTCTCTTTGCAACCACTTTGACTACTTTATTATTTAAATAATTTTATCTTTACTCACAACTTCTTGTTGCAACTAACTTTTCTACAATTAGTCAATTCATAAATTATTTTCCCTTAAATAACTTCTTGTTGTTGCAACCACTTTAATATTTAATTTATTTCTTGGTCAACCACTTTCACTATTCAATCTTCTCGTCACAACTACTTTACCATAATTACCAAACTCACAAATTCTTGTTGCAACTAATTTATTTTTAATTATTTTCTTAATGTAACAACTATACACATGATCAACTCCTAGTTACCATCAATTTGACTAGTACACTTCTTCTAGGAGCTTCTATAATAATTGACTTATTTGACCTTCTAGGGGCATCTAGATAACTCATGAGGGTTTTCCAACTTCATATGGTCATAAATCTCTAACTTTGAGGAGTTATGTGATGTTCCACATATCACTGGAAATGGCATGACATATACTATCCATGTGGAATAGTCTTACCTGTAAATTCACTGATCTTCATGACTTTATACCTCAAACAGGCTTGGTTCCCTTACCCATTCCTCTTTTCTACTGTAATTTTCTACTAGACTTCTCCAAGGGTTGACATCAATCTACAATATCACTCTCCAAGGGTTGAAATCAATGAAAACTAACAATGCATACCAATTGTCCATCAAACTAAGCCAACTGTCTGACAATCTCCCCCTTTGGAATTGATTGCAAAACCAACTTTGATGGAAACACTTAGTCATGATAGAATTCATGTTTATACTCCTCATCAATGTTTATATCTCTCCCCCTTTGACATCAGTGGAAAATGGTATCTCCCTTTGGGGATACTCCCTAACTGAGGTTTCCTTGGAGCTTCTCCCCCTGTCTAAATTCCTTTGATCTTTCTCTGTGTTTATAAGACTTGGATTACTCTCTCTCCCTTCATATGAATAATAGCTCCCCCTTTGACAAAGGGTATCACTCTGATACAACACTGAAGTCATATCTCTTATGCTTCCCTTGTGCATCTAACTCTCTATCCTGCATCTAATGAATCTCTTCCCCTGGAATCATACCTATATTCTTACATCTATGTCTGACAACTTCTCTGAATGATATTTCTACCTATATTTTTGGTTTTGTTTATCTCTCTTGACTTCTCTGCAAGATGTTGTGTAGAAAAATATAATTCTCCCTGCACCTGTTGCCTTTTGGAGTTATTGTTCATTGGTTCTTCCTTGTGTAATCAACTGACATATATGAAAATCATTCAATAATAAGAATTAAAATATTTCTGTGTAATTATCATCCATTATGATAATATTCATTTGTCTCTGAACCACTCTCTGAACCAATCTATGAATCCATGCTCTCGTCCACTATCATATATATGTCCAAACCTGCTAAGTGTTCTTATGAATCCATCTCTATCCATACTATCAAAGTCTCTTCTACACAAAGGTTCATAATGTTGACCCATCTATCACTATACTATCATGAAATCTTCACTACTACAACTGATTAATCTATCATATTGTACTTATGTTCACTCACTGCTCTGAATCTATTTACTCAAACTCTGCAAGTTTCTTGAAGGATGGTTCTTTTCTCTGTCTCAGCTACCATATAGACTCCCCCTGTCTAATATTCATATTACATGGGAGTCTCTAAGTCGGATGGATCAGAACAATTCCTACTCTGATGTGGAGTCATCATCATCTTCATCAGTAGATTCATCATCTCTTTGAACTCTGACTTCTTTCTTTCTGTCTGTGGATTCATCTTTCACTACAATACCTAAAAGTACAATCTCTTGAACTTGTTCCTTATTTACCTATCCTCATTTTCTTTCATTTATTTTCCAAACCTTTATGTATCTGACATATTCCTTTTTCTTCGTAGATTTGTCTTCATCTCAATTTATTTCCAATCTTGCGATCTCTGAGACCTAGTATTTGTTCACTTGTTCTTCTTGTTTTCTTATCCATGCTTTCTTGTATCTGATATCAGTTTTATCCTTCATTGAAGTATTGATCATGATTCTACAGTCACGATCTATGTGTCCATAGTTATGGCATTTGTAAC
Organism: Picea engelmannii; assembly: GCA_009831015.1. Classification (NCBI taxonomy): domain Eukaryota; kingdom Viridiplantae; phylum Streptophyta; class Pinopsida; order Pinales; family Pinaceae; genus Picea; species Picea engelmannii. The sequence goes on from ML807233.1 coordinate 210,349, forward strand.
ATTCAATATTACGTGGGGCCACATAAGCATTTATTTCTTGAACATTTCTTTTATAATCCCTGCAATCTTCAACCTTATGTCCAAAGTTAGTACAATAAAAATAATGACCATGAAATAAATTTACATACCTGGGAGTGAATAATCTTGTTTGTGGTGTATTCCTTTTGAATTCTTGCCTTGACTGATCATGATCATGATTGAAAATTATTTTTGGATTAAACATGGATGGTATTATTGAAGATGTATCTTTATTAGTTTTCATAGATTCTGGTTGACCATGATTCCTTCCTTTGAGTACTTATGCATAACTCTTGCTCTTTTATTCATTATTCTTTTCTAGCAACCTAGAGTGTTTCTCTCCATTCTTTACAACTGATGCATATGTTTCTGTCTCTTCAACATTCTTATGAGCTTGATGATTTTACTTCTCAATGTGACAACTTCTTCTTCAAGCTTCTCAACCTCTTCTTGTTTCTTCATTATCTGAGACTTCATGAATTCTTATGGTCTCTTCGCTTCTTCAAGATGTATTTTTAATGTGAGTATTTATTTTTCAAGTATGTTCTCTTCTTGATCAACCATCGTTAGTTATTTCCTTAAGATGATATGTCAATATATTCTCTCTCATTTATGCTTCTTCCTTCTATGCTGCTATGTTGGCTTCCAAATACTTCTTTTGATCTTCAAGATTTTCTTTGATATTTCTGGCTTCTTCTAGATGAGTTCTTAATTTCTCGATGACATGTTGGGCTTCTTCAAAATTTGAACACTTTCCTTTTGTTTCATCAATTATTTCTTGAGTGACTTATTTTCTTGTTTTTCTTTTCTTAGTTCATCTAAAGCATTGATCAATTCTACTTCATAATTGTCTTCTATTTCAATTAGTTTTTCTTTCTCATTTCCTTCATGGCATTCCATTTCAAGATGTTTTCTTTTTTCACAATTAAATATAAAAAACATACTTATGTTGAGTATGTACTCTTCATCTTCTGAATATGTTTGACATGATGACCATCTTTCTTCTTGATATGCACCTACATCTTCTTTTACATTCTCTAACTCTGTAATGGGTGAAGAATAGATATTAAGTAACTTATCCCAAAGTTCTTTAGCTGATGAAAATTTACCCACTTTGTCCTTTACTGAATCACATAGACCTTCCAAAATGAAATCCATTACAATTTTTCTATTTTGTTTCAGTTCCTTCTTTGTTGTAGTCTCTTCCCTTTTTGAAATAACATATCCTGTAACAACTGATTGCCAAATATCATACCCTTGTGCCTTTAAAAATAATTTTGTCCTTCCACTCCATATATCACACTTTAAACCATTCTGACCATTAAACAGTGGTACTCCATTCTCAGAATAATCCATGATCTCCTTCCAGTGGTTAAATTGTTTCCTAAAGGAACCTTCTCTGATACCAATTGTTGGATTACTCAGAGGAGGGGGGAGGGGGGTGAATCGGTAATGATAAATTAGACCAATTATTAATCCTTTAAACCACAATGTATATTATTTTACTTATTCAACCATGTTCATTTGTGCATCATCAATATATTATTGTATCATAAGCATTAACATTCATCATTGCATAATAAAAATTAACAAACACATCCATACAATGCACAATACACCAATATTTACGTGGAAACCCAATGCGGGAGAAAACCAAGGAATGTTTTTCTTATATGTCAAGAATTACATTCAAGGAAGCACGAACTTCCAATTCTCCAGCTACAACTGGAAGAAGGCTCTGACCCCCTAGTTTCTCATGCTACAACCTGAGGGAAGCTCCAACTCCCCAATTCTCTGGCTACAACCAGAAGGAGGATACAACCCCCCTATGTTCTCCAGCTACAACCACCTATCCTTTCCCGTCCAACTTCCATAAAATATAAGTAGAATTATGGAACCACTGTCATTGTGAAATATATTGTTGTAAACCTATACCAATCTATGTCATTCACCTATAATCAACCTATGCCACTATCTTGTAACCAACCTGTACCTGCGCCTTGACTGTACCAACAAAACTAAATACACCAACAACATGTACCAATACTCTCCACAATATATCATATCTAATAACATAGATCTCATACCCAAAATCACAAGAAAAACACTCAAACCATGTGCCAACAATGCACATCAATCATGTACATCAACCATGTACATCAACACTATATAAAGATAACCAACAACATGTACAAATCATGTATCAATAACAAACCAAACTATGCCTCAACAAGATGTATCAATATCACCATGTACTTCAATTATGTATCTCATCCATGTACCCAATCATATACCTCTACCATATACCAAGATAACCAACAAGATACCTCTAGCAAGGCACCACACTCTCCATAAATCAAATACCATAAATCCTCAAATCAACCATGTGCCACACCCTCACTACTATACAACCTTTGTTTGTACCAATAACTTCAACAAAATACCTCAAACAAAATCCCTCAAACATGAACCAATACTAAACTTTAGTATATCTGCCTCAGATCAACTCTATAGCAAACCCTAAACTTCCAAGAGGGAATCCAACAGATTTACAAGGAAAACCCTCAACTAGATTCATAGATTCAACACTACACATATGAAAACAATACCTTTTTTTTCTTGTAGAGTTCTGCTACCACAGTTTTGTTTCCGCGATTCTTTTTCCACGAATATGCTGCTACGATTCTTTTGTCGCGAATCTGCCGCCGCGATTTTTCTACCACGATTTTTTTTCCGCACTTTTTCTACCGCGGTTTTTCTGTCGTGACTTTCTCTGCCACACTTTTCTTTCCATGATTTTTCTTCCGCACTTTTCATGCAACTTTTTCTACCACACTTTTCCTGCCGTGATTTTTCTGCCGCACTTTTCCTCCCACGATTTTTCTGTCGCACTTTGCCTACCGATATTTTTCTGCCACACTTTTCTCTATCAATAATACCTGCCCAAATAACCTTTCACAAAATATATATTCAATAGGTGCTAATGGGAGACCCTTTCACTCTTATTTACACTCTCCAAGTAGATTCCTCTAGAAGTATCAACGTTTTTCCACTTAACCACTTTGTCCACTTTGCCACTTTGCCCACACCACTTTTTCCACTTAACCACTTTGTCCACTTAAGTAAACCACTTTCCAAAAATAGTAAGTTCTCCACTCCTAGTTGCAACTAACTTTAATATTTAATTAGTTTATTTTGCAACCACTTTCACTTTTCCATAAATAGTAAACTCACCACTTCTTGTTGCAACCACTTTATTATTTAAATAATTTATCTTTGCAACCACTTTGACTACTTTATTATTTAAATAATTTATCTTTACTCACAACTTCTTGTTGCAACTAACTTTTCTATAATTAGTCAATTCATAACTTCTTTTCCATTAACTAACTTCTTGTTGTTGCAACCACTTTATTATTTAATTTATTTCTTGGTCAACAACTTTGACTATTCAATCTTCTCATCACAACTACTTTACCATAATTACCAAACTCACAACTTCTTGTTGCAACTAATTTATTTTTAATTATTTTCTTAATGCAACAACTATACCCATGATCAACTCCTAGTTACCATCAATTTAACTAGTACACTTCTTCTCGGAGATTCTAGAATAATTGACTTATTTGACCTTCTAGGGACTTCTAGATAACTCGTGAGGGTTCTCCAACTTCATATGGCCATAACTCTCTAACTGTGAGGAGTTATGTGACCTTCCACATATCACCGAAAACGGCATGACATATACTATCCATATGAAATAGTATTACCTATAAATTCACTAATCTTCATGCCTTTATACCTCAAATATACTCGGGCCCCTTACCCATGCCTTTGTGCTACCAGAATTTGCTACCGGACTTCTCCAAGGGTTGACATCAATATACAATATCACTCTCCAAGAGTTGAAATCAATGGAAACCAACAATACAGACCAACTGTCCATCAACCTAAGCCAACTATCTGGTAGGTGCTAGTTGGGAAGCCAAAAAATGGTGACTCACTGGGAGAAGCAATTATCTCTGATCTAATAAGTCTTCATCCCAGGAAGAATACAAATAAGAATTGTAGAAAACTTCAAGCTCTCTTGGAAAAATTCATTTTCAGGCCCGTATAATATTAGGATGAGCTCAGTGGTCATAAAAGATTACCATAATTCATAAATTAGAGAAAAAATGGTTTGTAGGGGATTGAAACCTAAAAGAACATTTTAATCAAAGAGTCACGATATTTTTTGAAAAGGAATTCAATATCGTTGGCAGAGCCACTACTACCAGCATGCATCCATAGCCTCGATAGGGATGTCATTTAACCCACTCAAATGATTTAATCCCATCCAATAGTTGTGTTCACATGATGTATTCTTACATGAAAAGTTTATTTATTAACCTTAATAGTGTGTTTCATTAAATATAAGCACGTACCTGCTACCTCTTAACCCGACATTGCTTTGCTTCCAATAGGCCTATTCAGTACCCTGGCGAAGTTGTCTTAGTATCATCTGTGCATTTACCCGCTGTCAGCGAGCCTGTTTAGTACCCCGGAAGGTTTACACACATTTCCCACACATAAGTGCTTTCAACCCTCTTATGCCACCATTTAATAATATAATTAGAGAATTGATAACAACAATTGAGTGAAGAGAGCAGGGTGATACTGGTGGTCAACTACAACATAGGTGTATTGTTGATCATGATTTTTATTTTCTTTCACAACTGGAAGGTTTCATCATGGTATAGAGATTTTAGATTTCAGTTAGGAAATCATCTAGAGGATGGGGAAGCACTTAAAAGCGATTCTTTGAGAACATGGATAACATAAAAAGTCTAAATATCATTGTAATCATCAAAAGGTTAAATGTATCTCGAGGTATAATTATCTAACAAAGATGATTAGGCGATAGAGCGAGAGTAATAATCAACTTGTAAAATTGACTATCTAAGTTGTAACTTAATATCATGACCACTTTGAACTATCTTAGATTGCTTGAAGAACACAAGTTTTGAAAATAATGCTTCCTTCCAATGATTATTCTTGGATCAAAAATATGATTATTTAGAAAGACAACCAAAATAAAATCTCAATCAAAGAAAACAAAACACACACAACACACCATATATTTACAAATGTCTGATCTTAGTTTGGTCAAGAAAAGTATTTTTTGAGAGCATGTTCATTCACCGGAAAAGTGTCTGGTTGTCCCTCTAAGGTTTGGAGACAAAAAGAGTTAGGGTTGAGTTTTTCAATGATTATAAAAGGTCCTAACCATAAATTCTGGAATTTTGAATGTTCCCCTTTTTCGTCATGTGCTTTATCCCACCTAAGAACCAAATCTCCTATCTTGAAATTTCTATTGGAGGAATAGTTTTCATCGAACCATCATTTAACAGTTTTCTAGTGTTGATCCATTTACGTTTAGCTTGTGTTCTAGTTTCTTATAATTTGAGAAAAACCTTTATTCAAATTTCTAAGGCCGAACACTCTTCTTCCTGGACCTTTTTAGATAGTTGTAATGATGGTGGAAGTACATTAGGAGAGAGGCTAGTTTCTCTTCCATATACAAAAAAAATGGGGAATTTCCAATGGTCATTTTGGGTGTAACCCTATCATCCCATAGTGCGTAGAAAAAAGCGGTGTGTCAATTTTGATGATTTTCTGACACTGTTCTCTTAAGGATTTTAATTAATTTCTTATTGGTTGATTCATATATTTCGTTACCTTAAGGGTAATAACTAGAGAAATATTTCAATTTAATTCCTTTTTCAATAGAAAAATAATTCAAATCCATCGAGAAAAAATAAGATGCATTGTCGAACACCAAAGATTTTGGAATTCCGAAGCGTGAAATGATATGAGTTTCAAGGAATGAAATCACCTGATTAGTGTTGAATACTCTTAGAGGTATGGATTTAGACCACCTAGTAAGTAATCCATTGTTGTAAGGATGTATTTATGTTGGAGGGAGGAATGAGGATTAATTGGCCCAATAACGTCAAGGCCCCATTACTAAAATAGTTGATCAACCGTTATTGGATGCAAAGGGAAAGCAATTCTCTTAACTCTTCTGGTAGCCTTTTGGCATATTTCACACTTGCGAGCCATATCATGAGCAGATATAAACAATGTAGGCTAGAAATATCCATCTCTGAGCACTTTACGAGAAGTTGTTTCACCAGCGAAGTGCCCTCCTGCATTTCCAGAATGTAATTCAGTTAGAACCTTTTCAGATTCATCCTTTTCTAGGAAACGTAATAATACTCCATCAAAATTATTTCTAAAAAGGACATCATTAATCATTTTAAAGGGAGAATATATAAGTATTAATTCCCTTCTCTTTTTGGGGTCGAGATGTTCTAGAGTGGTTCCATGCGTTAAATAAAATTTAATGTTAGAATACCAAGAATCAGACGTGGTTTGTGCAAAAAAGATTTGGTTTTCATGAGGCAATGTTTAATTTAATAAAACAAATTCATCATTAGGTGGATTGACTGAATCAACCACTAACATGTTGATACCTTGACCTCTAACAATATGGGTTGGCATAATCTCAAGATCGTATTCTTGAAGAGAGGTCATCCAGTGAGCCCTCTTCTCCCCGAGCTTTTTCTAAATAAGCAGATTTCTTACTACGAGATACAGAATGATGACTTTAGTTCTGGATTTCAATAGATAGGGTCTAAAGTGTTTTACCACTTTAAGCAAAAAAAATCGTGTTGATCCAATGTTGGATAGTTTAACTCTGCTCCTTTAAAGGAATAACTCATGAACGAAATGGGGATTTCATTGTTATCATCATTTTTTGGGGTAAGTACTGCAGAGTATGATTGATTTGATGTGAAAGTGTAGAGGGTGAAGTCTTTGGAAAAAATGGGTCTCATTAAGGATGAAGCTTTTGTTATAGCTTGTTTAATGGCATGAAAAGCCTGGTTTTCCTATGATCCCCATTTAAAAATAGTTTCCTTCTTGATCATATTTTGCAGGGGTCTAACCATCTAGGAGAAACTAGGGATGAAACATCTAACAAAGTTTATTTTACCAAGAAAAGACTACATAAATTTTTTGGATAATGGAGGGGGGAGATTGGCTATGGCTTGCGTTCATTTGAGGTTTATCATCATTCCATCTTTCTTGGGATTTAAGTAAATGGCATACTTACGATTTCATTCTAATACACTCCCTATGTGAGATAAGTGATTTTTTTCTTCTTTGAAAATACGGTCATGTAATCTAAGTAAACAACCACTAAATGATTTATAAGTCCACGAAAATAAATATCCATGGCCCTTTGGAAAGTGGCTCGGACGTTAATTAATACGAAAGGAATTTTACAATAAGCTTAAGTGCCCCAAGAGGTCCGGAATGTAGTTTTGAGTTGATCCGAGGGAGACATCAGGACCTGGTTGTATCCTAAAAAACCATCTAATAAGGATAGTATTTCAGCACCAGATACATGTTGTAGGATTTGTTCCATGGGAGGAACGAGATAATTATCTTTGTCAGAGGCTTGGTTTAAGTTGTGGAAATCGACACAAAGTGGTACTTCCCCATTCTTCTTCTTTATCAAGACTATAGTGGAAACCCATTAGGTGTGTCAAATAGGAAAAATGATCTTAGCTGTTAACAACTTGTTCAATTCGTTTTTTACAGTGGGCTCTAATTTTGGGTGCATCTTCCTTAGTTTCTGCTGAAACTATTGATCTTGAGGTTTCATGGGGATTATATATTGTATTATGTTTGTATCAAACGTCTTTAGATCCTCATAATTCCAAGCAAACACATCTTTAAATTCTTTAAATAGTTTAATAAAAACTGACTTTTCTTGTTGTGTGCACCCTATACCTAAATTGATGTTCTGGGGTTAATCATGTGTTCCTAAATTTACAGTTTCATATTGCAGTGAGGAACTATTCGTTTTACAATCAACCACCCCTTTAAATTTGTCATGTAGATAATAAAACTTTTCCAATCTAATGACAGATTTAGGGATCGAATTTACCATGTAAGATGAACTTTCCACTAATCGGGGATCAAGTATTATCGAAAAATCATGGAGATTGTTGTCGTGAGTGTTTTCATCAATTATAACACCTTGGAAAGTATCCTCCATGGCAATAAGTTTATGATATGTTGATCATCATCAATCACCCACCAATTAGTGATGTTATCAGGAATTAATGGCCTAAATATAAATTCAACAGAAAATGAATTAGGAGAAAAACCTTCAGCAAGAAATAATTTTTATGCTACATAAGCTAATAAATCTTCTTCAGAATTTCTAGATCTAGGAATATAACTTATATTAAAAGAAAGAAATTTACTAATTAAGTTCCATACCTCGGTCTGGTAGTTTTTAAGATGAGTAGATACATAGTGAATGGTATTTTTTACGTACGTAACCACAATTTCATAATTTTCGAATACAACTAAGCATTGGATGTCAAGGTCAATGGATTTCTTGAGTCCCTGCAAGAGAGATTCATATTCTGCTATATTATTTGTACAATTGAATTCTAATATATAAGCAATAAATGTTGTGTTACCTTTAGGGTCTATTAATAAACAACTGGCACCGACTCCTTCGCATGATTTAGACCCATCAAAGTACAAATACCAAATTTCATCATTCACGTGATTTTCTACAATATTTACAACATGATTAGAGGTCATTACTTGAGTGTAGAAGATATTTCAAATTGTTGGTTGCAAAATTCCCAAAAAACGTGTTTATACCTTGATTTTCTAATGCATTCTCACTTGGAATAAAAGGTTCGTTTGGGTCATTCAGATTTGTAAATGTGTATTTTAAATAATGTTCCCTATTGACCTTAAGTTTATTTGGCTGGTCATTGAGTGGCAACCATAGGTGAGACCAATCCGTATCAAAATAACCATTAAGTTGTTGAGACCAATCTCTTCTTAGAAACATGACATACACCTCTGGAATATCAGCTATCACTATGTCAATGAATTGATGTAATTTCGGATTGGATGACAACCTGATCAAAACATGTTTAAGCTTCCCAATCACTGTAACATTATTTCTATCAAGCTGAATGATTTTAATATCTGATGGTTTGACTCCAGCATTGCTTTTCTCACAAACTAATAGAGGCATCACATTTGACTAAGCCCCAGAGTCCACCATACAATTATGTACATTCATGTTAAATATTTTGAATGTTAATAGGAAAGGTGGCACATTAGACCTTTTACGTGGTGTGGAAGAAGCATTTGGAGGCTGTTGATTTTTATTTTCTACTCCCGAGGATGTTTTATCAAAGTTTTCTATATTTTTGTCTAGAGAAGCTTTCTTCTCATTATTGTTTACATATATAGTCTGCAACATTTTTTGTTGGATGTAGGGGAACTTAAGCAGCTCATAAATCAAGATATTTTCTTTTAATCTCTTAAAATCCTCAATAGGATTGTAATCTAGATCGAAGATAGAAAAATTATCCAATGTTTTAGCATGTTTCTTTTGTTTATATGTTGCATTTTTTTTGTATCAGATGCAGATTTATTTTGTTCATTCGGATGATCTTTACTACGTGTATTATAAGGATGTTGATTATTATGCACAGTTTAAAAATTTGCTTGAAAAAAGATATGTAAAAAATGTCCTAAAGTTGCAGGAGACGAATCTTCTTCATTGGGTGCTTCTTCCTCCTCATTTTCTCCTTCATTTTTTTGTTCAGTTGTAACATCATAAGTATCATCATCTGTTATAGCAATATTTTCCTCACCCTATGTAATCTTTCACAAAGGGCCTTTTTCCATTTCCCTATGTAGACTTTTTATCCCTTTTTGCAAATCTCAGAGCTAAAAAATACATTTTTTCCACATGTACACATCTTGCCTACTATACAACATGTGTATACGTAGGATGCTCCACTGCAGCCTGCATACATCAGGATTTGTGCCCAAAAATGAAAAATGGTGTTGGGTTTCCATGTCATGACAAGAGATCTATGATTTGTGGCCTTCCATATAGTGGAAACATTCTGACTCGGCCCTTCAGTTCCATTTGAAGGCTATAAATGGGTCAATTCTGAGCTATGGAAAAGAGGAGAAAGATTTAAAATTTGAGAGAAAAGTTACTATGGAGGAATTATTCACTTCACATTGAGTCTGCATCCCTTTGTCCTTTAAGTCTGAACACAGTGTTCATCCCCCAAGATCTTCCCTTATTGATTGAGAACTTCATTGTCTCTCTTCTATGAGCTTGCCTTTGGTGGAGGATTGAAGTGGTAGAGGCCCAGTTGGAACGAACTTAGTTTCTCGGTTCTAAACTGTGCTGACACGAAAGTCTGTAAATTTTTCACTTTTGTTGATCATATATTAATAGAAATATGTTTTCCTGTCTAATTGATATCTTGCAAATATTTGAATTACTATTCCATGGTCATATTTGTTATGTATATTAATGGATTATGATATTGAATGTGATAACATCATATATTATCATCATATGCTTTCTTTGCTTGGTTGTTGAGGACTAGATCCAGGTATATTTCTTTGGGTCAAGTGCTCAACAGTGGACTTCATCGAACGTCTGGATGAGGTAGGCCTTTTATCTTGTCTTGCTAGCATAATCATTTATATAGCATACTTGAGAATATATTTGATTTATGTAGTCATTTACATCTGTTGTGGTTCACCCTAGCCATAGAGAGATTTTCCTCGTAACAAAATTGGTGACCATACTGGGGATAGATCTTCTTTCTTAGGGTTTGGAGTGTTTTTATCCTTATATTGTTGTTGTCACAGGGGTAGACCCATGGTTCAATGATTCAACAGTGCACTAACAAAACCCTAACTACCGACCCTTTCAGAAACACCTGTGAAGTAGATGAAGTCTCACCTGAGGTAGAGGCAAGGGGGTCGCAAGACTCAAGTGTCTACAACCTAGCTGGGACACAGATCTGTGATCACAATACTTAACATAGAAGTTAGAAATTAACATTCATGAGTCTTTAACCCTTATTCACATCGTAGGTTAAACCCTTATTACAGATCGACGCAGTAACAACCAAGATCAAGCACCTCTAACCATTCAGCACATAGCATCTGAGTAGATCTAATCATTCATTCATGTATAAAGCACTAAGCATCAATGTATCTACCTATTATACACCAATATTATTACACTAAGAAATTAAATACATAAAAAAAGTTAAAATCATAGTACAAAGCACATCAGCATGGGATATACGTGGTTCACCCCAGTGTGGGGCTACATCCACCAATCTTCTTCTCTTCTTATTAGTCTCTTCCAATATTCTTACATGCACCAAGCCAGAACACAAGCTCCACATAGGACAAGAGATCTGCATGCACCTCGTTAGATCGTCCTTCCCTAAGTTGTATCAAAGCACAAAGCCTTACACAGTCTGTCTGCACCAAGCAGTTACAAAATGATTTCACTTAGCTCTGCAAGCCTTAACACATCTTCTTGCACATAGATAATATTAGCACTAAGCCAGCAACCCATTCTTACATTGCCTAACTACTTATTTATACATTAAAAAAGAGGCGTAAGCATGGGTAAACCCATGGGTCGACATCTTAGACCTATTACATAAACCATAAAACCCAAAAAAAACACAAAAAAGGGTGAGATCTTGCGATCTCCACTTCACCTGGGTGCTCCCTCATCGACAAGCCTGTCGAAGTCCCAAAAATGGTCAAAGACGACCAACGTTTCCCCAAAACTTGGTCGAGGGCCAACAGGCCCCTAACACTCACCTATGACTCATCCCGAGTCACTTTGATTTGGGAAACACTACTTCAAAGGCCTCGAGCTTAGCTCAAGCTGCATCGACTTGCTACTTCGCCAGAGCCTACTGCTTGGTGAACTCTTCAATGAATTGCTCGGTGATAGGGCCTTCCAGACGTTCTTCGACTATTGCGACCACCTATTCCAGTTGTGATCCTTGTCCCTCGATCTCTTCAAAGAGGGTGTAGGCTTCATCCTACACTGGTTGGAGTCATTGTGTAACCTCCATCACTCTGCTCTGGATGGCAGTGAGTTGTTGTTGAACTACGTGCTATTCCTGCACCCTCTTCATCTTCTCCACTATTGTCAGCAGCTTCAACTTCGCTTGCACTATATACGCCTGTTGCTTCGCCTCCTAGAGTTGTGCCTCCAATGTCCTCAATTCTGGGTCTTCTGCAAGGCACTCATAGGTCTGCACACTTTGGTTACTTAGTTTCTTGCATTCTAAAGCCAACACCTTGATTCTTTCAATTGCGCTCCTGGCAGTTTCTTCCCTCTGATCCCACACTTCTTGCGGAGTGCTTTGCACTGCTTGCAGTTATAACTCGGCTACTCTTTCTTGAAGTTCTTGAATGGCTTCAGTGAGATTCCCCACTTGGCTCTCAGTTATCTCTTCTTCCATCTGGGCCAAGCCTGGCACAAAGAAAAGTTCTCTAACCACTGTCACCTTGACCGTAGTATGCACCATGAGAAGATGGTATTTTTCTCTCTGAATCTGCTCTTTGTCCTCCTCAAACTTCGCTCTCATGTCATCTTTTTCTTTTTGTGCAACTCGAAGTTGCTCTGGGAATTCCTCCTTTTCTTGCTTCAAGGCCTCTATGGCTTGTTCTTTTTCTTGTTGTACTCGATGAAGGCAAGCCTCTATAGCATATTCTATCTTTCGTAGTTGGGTGGGCTCATCCCCCAATTCTACAACTTCTGATGATGACGACGCAATAGACACTGCGCAGCTCAAATAGAGATCTTTTTGTACCCCCTTCATCTTTGCATCGATTATGTCATACATTGTCTCCTGCTTTGCTTCGTTTCACTACAATATATCCTCTAAATCATCTGATACAATTGCGATGATGAGTTCAATATCATCCACTGTGAGCACATTATACAAATAAGGCTTATTGGCTCGTGACTTCTTCCTTGTTGAGGGTTTCTTCGGAGAAACCTTCCTTTTCTTTGATGTCTCGGCCTTTGTAAGGGGTTCCTTCGGCGGTGTTACTTTTCCCTTTTCTTGCTTTTCTTCTTCCCCTTCCTCCTCTTGGTTTATTTCTTCGCCTCCTCCTCCTCTAGGTGATTCAGATGCATTTTCCTCCGATGCATTGTTTATCTCCTACACTTATTCCTTTTTCTTATTCTTCTTTGCATTGCTCGGTCCATCCCACTCCATCTGGGTGACCAAAGGGATTATGATGATGACGGGGTTGGAGAGCTTTGTCTTCTCGACTAGTACAAGGAATTCAACTGACCATTCCCTGGTTATCTCCTCCATGTCTTCATCAGTCAATTTGTAGTAATATTGTAGCTCCTCCTTGCTTTTGTCCCTGTGTGCAGTGATGTAAATGAAGTGTCGGTCTGTGTGGAAATTCGCTAGTGCGATGTAAGCATGCAAGGTGTTCGAGGTCATTCAGGGTAATGACTTAATGGCATGTGTGATTTGTAGGTAGTAAGTGTGAAACATCATGCTTTATTTCCACTGCTTCGCCATGTCACTTGTATACCACAAGGTGGTGAACCTCGTGGCCAATGGTTTTGACGGCTCAACTTCTAGGAATGTTGTTGCCTTCGGCACCTCCCAAGTGAAAAATGCTATGAGAAGTAGTAACCAGCTGAAGTGGAATTCATAGCCTTGGTCCCATGCTTTGTGACAGTCCTTCTCCAAATCATTGACGAGGTATCTCTCCCAGTTAATTTGCATTCCCTCGACGCACTTCCCTTCAAGGTCGACGAGGAACCCTGTAACTTGTGTTGGTATGTTCTTCCTGATGAGATTGCTAGTAATCAATTGACAAGCTAGGTGCACTGCACCATCTTGGATGGAGCCACCTTGTAGCCTCACTTCCCCTTCTCCACATCATCGTAGGTTTCCTTTATGCGCTGCACCAGGGAGTGATCTACAGCCTTCCCTGGATAGAATTGTTGAGGATCCGGTCCCTGTATGATTAGTCCAGTGATCATGTGGATTAGCGTCGGATCCACAGTCACACGCCTATCTAACCAGAGATAACCTCCATGGTAGCACGAAAGGAGGATTTTAATGCACACATTAACCTCTTGATGTCTGTTGAAGTGGGGGATTTTCATGAAGTTTAAGATGGTGGACCTCGCGATCTCCTTAATCCATGGCTGGGGGTCTATATTCAGCTTCTTCCCAGTTGTCTTGGTTAGGTATCGATACAGTGCTAGCAGTGCATAATTATTCATGTCTCCAAGGTTGAAATCGTTGATCTTAAGATCAAGGATCAGTCCTAGTTGCAGTCCGACTGTGCGTATCCCCTTCAGGAGGTACACAGTGATGAGCGTGTAATCGAATTCACGCGGGACGCTTTCACGACTAACCATGCCAGCCAGAGGTAGGATGTAGTCTGGCAAGACCGATGGGATCATCTTCATGTTTGCCAGGTCGTCATGGTGATTGCTTATTTTCTTGGTCGTTGTTCGGCTAGATCGATGTACAGTGGAGGGGGAGGCTTGCAATCTAGTCATCGACAAGGCCTGTACTCCTGCGAAAATGAAATTTTCAACCATAAGGTCAATCAAGATTTCTTGTATCAATTTCTCTATTGTGCTAAGGTCGCTCGACATGAATGCTCGTAAAAAAATAACTCGGGTAGGCAACTGAACACTCAAGGTAATAAAAATGGGTGGCAAGGTCTCAAAAGAACAGTGCCATAGCAATCGATTCTCTTGTTATCTCGGATAATCATAATTTGCAAAAGTGTCCCCGGTGAGGCATTTGACGGATTAAATAAACAATTTTGTAACGGGTTCCTCCAACAGATCGAAGAAGACTCAATCAATATGATTCTAGCTGTTATGGTGTGATCCCAATGGTCCAATGGCGATCTTTCAGGAAATAGTTGTGTTTATATCCATTCTGGAGCGTCATTCTAACGGTTAAGATGCCTCCAACAATCATATTGCTTCACCATGGTGAAGTGCCAGTCTGTGTTGTTCTTCTATTCCCGCGAGGTTCAAGTTCTTTAATCCTTCTTTCTACGAAGTCCTCTCTGGAACTCCTTGCAAATTTTCTAACTTTATTTCTTCTTATTGAGCTTTCTAGCCTTCTTTCTTGTGATATGAGTCTCTAGGTTCCTCTTTCCATTCTTATTCTTATTTTCTCCTAGTAAAGGGACTTCGCACTGTTGAGGATCTTTCAAAGGGTTCGAGTGTAGTACTTCTTCTCTTAATTCTTCTAGGGTAGGTGCTCTTCTCTCCTGCATGGACAGATTATGTAAGCCTTCTTGCGTTCTTTCAACCTCGACAACCTTTTGTTGCTTTGACTTGTCCTCCTATTCTTGTATTAGTCTCGCTATTTTTCTGCTTATGAAGTCCCTTAATTATTTATTTTTATGTTCTGTGGCCTCCTCTTCTTCTTTCCTTTGGATCTAATCTTTCTCAATCCAGGGCTTCCCTAACATAAGTGCAAAAGGAGTGTTATTCTCAAAAAACTTAATGACCCCAAATTCTTCTTCAGTTGATGCTCATGGGCTATCATAGGTACATGAGTAAGTCTTCCACATAGGTTTATCATCTTTCCTTTAAAAAATCCTATCCCTTCCAATGAAGGAATCATAGTCGGCTTTCCCAAAATTTCCCAAGTGTTTTTTGGCATGACATTCACCTATGTTTCTTCTTCTAGAACACAGTCTATGTCGAAATCTCCTATTCTTGTTTCTATGCACTCCTTCTCTTTTAATATCTCTGGTAAATTGATGTCTCTATGATCATTCAATGTTTCTTTCAGCTGTAATATAATAGTCTCTAGTTCTTTCTAGTTCTCTAGCATATCCTTGGTTTCTTGACCTACTTCATGGTTTTCTTGTCTCAGGTTCATCTTTTTAACTTTAGAAATCATTCTAGGGAAATCCAAAACCTTATGACCAACAACTTTACAACAAAGACAAATAGGACCTCTACCAGGGAATTCCTTAGCAAGATGTCTCAGTCTTCTGGAAATATAACAAAGTGTCAATCCTCTCTTTCTCTTAAATGATCCTGAACCTTTCTTGTACTGCGCACTGGGATCACAGTGATGGAACTGCAACTTGCAAAAATTATTTTTAGGTTTCTTCATCCATTTGCTAGTCAAAAACTTCTTTCTATGCATAGGAATAACATATCTTTCACTAACTCTATCAAATTTATTCAGATCAATTCTTTCTTCTAGTCGTGCCCTAGTTTTCAAACTAGGACAAGATCTATCAAACATACTATTGAGAAAAAGATATGAATTGATCTTACTCAAGTATTTTCAGACTTTACTTGGCTAAATAAAAGTAGACGGGAATATCACCCTATGTTTATAGCCAACAAAAATAACATCATAACTCACAAGTATTAATTATGAGTGCTTAGTCTAGTCTTTTATCAACAAAAAGCTTGTTGGAAATTCACTTTTTATGTAATTTTTTGAATACAACAGTTGTTGGAATAGATGTAAGAACAGAAGTAAAGACACCAAGATGATAATCAAGACAGTTGAGACATAAATAAATCCTTTATTTCATTCCAATTCACCAATGAGTCATTTTCTTTACAAAATTTCATACAAAAATCTTGGACCAAAGTCAAACCTAGACATCCCTGATGGAACATACAAAAGGACCAATTATAGAAAACCAAAACTGAACTCTAAAATCTGGATCAGCTTGCCACAGATTGTTTCCCACTCGATTATGCACAATAGCCTTTATTATTCATGAAAATTAATTCACAAACAGATAAGTCTACACATACTATCAAAGATAGATCAACACCTCTAAAAAACAAGTGTTTGAATGATTTGATTCAGCCCTGAATATTGTTGTCTACAATAAGACCTTGTTATCACAAAAGAGAATTAGGCTATGATGAATATATGAAAGAATGAAAACTGAACTATCTCAACATAAACTGAAAGAGCAAACCTTAGCATGCTTCTGCTTCTATCCTCTCTTGTTCCTCCCTTTCCTTTTTCTTTTAAGAAATTAAAATTGGTTGAATAAGTTGAATCAATTCATTAGTTAAGTTAATTAAAAGACTCAACTAACTTTAGATATGGGAAAAAGTAATAATTATAATAAGGGTCATAAATAAATAATAACTAGTAGGTGGGACCCCTTGTGACTCCATTTAGTTCATAACAACCATAACAATCATTACATAACCATTAGTTATAAAAACATACCTCCTTGTGCCTCCCATCAACATATCCACTTTTGGCAATTTAAACTCCTAAAATTTTAAAATCATTTCAAAAATAATACTCATATGTACAAAATAAACATGATGTCCAAAGATCCATGAAACCAACTGTCATAAAACACTAGATAACATAAAACTCAAAAGCCACATTTCATATTCTGTGATGCAACCCTTCCTTGGTTGTTGTTGTCACCTCTTGATTTTCCTGAATTTGCCATAGGTTGTGCAGAGCCTTTGGGATTAATCTCGTTGATCACGTGGGAACAATCATCCATCAACTTCATCCGGGAAGACAATGATTTTTCAAAGTCATTGGAGGGTGAGGAAGGGGCAACAGTGGCTTTTCCTTTATCAAGTGGATGGTGGGCTTCAGTCTTCAATATCTTGCTAGAATGGGAGGATTGCACTGGCGAGTAATTAGGGGCAGATTGGAAAATGGGGTTAACCGACAGAGGAGGAGGTAAAGACAAGTTGGGCCAGCCACGATGTTGGGAGACTATCGGGTGGAAAATCTCCTTCCATCCATCATTTTTAGGGACTTCAGGTTGTAATGAGACATGAGGAGATACAGGGATCTCAGGTGCTTGCGGGGCTTGGAAAGGAGGCCTTTCAAGCCTAGGTCAGACTATTCCCTTCCCAATCCAATTAAATAATTCGGCATGAAACATTTGGCTAAGATCTTCTTAATCAACATCAAAATGTATAGAGAACCTGGGCCTTCTTAGGCCTTGGTTCCAGTTACCTCTACCTCTATTTCCTCAACCATGGCTTCCTCGACTGAAAAATCTCATCCTGCATGCGTGATCAATTAACAAATAGTATTTTAAATAGCCATACATAACAAATCTTAAAAATATGGAATATATTTGGCTTAGAATGTATCAGACTCATGCAATCCAATCCATACAAATTGTTTTACTGTTAATCAACGAGCAGGGGGGTGAAATAGGGTTCTGTGATATGTGAGGGTTTTGTATTAAGGGAAAATATGATATAATGAAAGGGGAGAAGAATGGTCATTCCTCAATGATAACAATAATCAATTGTAAAGCAAACCAATAAAACCTCACTGCAATCCACACAAGACACTGCCACTTTCATCCATTTTAACTCAGAAATTCTCTTGACTATAATCAATCTCAGAACAGGGAATGAAAAAGGAATATGGGAGGTGACGGGGTTTGTAATTAGCGAAAAGTGAAATAATGGAAGGGAAGAAGGATGGTTATTATTCATGGAATTAATTAAGTGATCCATAAAACATTCTGTGAAAGGAGATGCATCAACCATCAATCACTTAACTAAATAATATTTTTTGTGTATTTAACAAGTTCGTTGTTCAAAATCAAATGTCCCACACAGTGCCATCACAAAACAGCGGGCATCCTATACAATTTGCAAGAGGTTTTGTTCCCTTCATTCACACACTCTATATTTTATAATAATTTACGAACAATACCCATTTCCAATATGTAACTACCAAAAACAACCACTGCCCATGCATTTATTCAATCCACAACTATACCCAAAGTCATGTTTTCAAATTAACAATGAAGTCACTATTACTGCAATAGGGCCCATCATTTAAATGCAAAGACATTCATTGAACATATATGGCAGTAACCCAAAATAATCAAGACTGAAATACAACCCACATACACCATTTTGACACAAGCTATGCATAGGGTAATTTTCCCAGGCAATGTAGTTCTGCCACTGCCAAAAAAAAAAACAATTCAATGTGACTTAAAAACTGGAACATCCATTCAACATGATGGGGTATCAACAACATCTCTTAACAAATGATCGATTGCAACAAAACATGCTCAAAAACTCTATGATTATCCCTAAGTGTGAAGCCATCTATGTTATACACAATGTGCAACCAACAAACACAATGAGGAAACATCTCCATTCAACAAAAACAATATGCAGCCATTGCGATAACTCATCCATCATGTCGAGCCATCGATTAAATATAATATCGTTGTTATCTAATCACACTGTAATCGACTATGCTGCATAAACCCAGGTTTACACAGTCGAACAAATATAAAGATGCAGTGGAAAAATTCTCTACAATGATCCAACTCAATAGTCATTCGGCCCAAAGAAGAACACAGTTACCATGCCCAATAATTCATTTGCAAAAACACCATTCACACACGTGATATGCATGAGAAACATCAAGTCCTTATAACCAATTCTAGTTAATCGTCCAAATGATTCTCATTGCAATTACCAGTGACTGTGTATTAACCAAATAATTTTACACTATTGTAGAAAATCAATCAATCGAACAAGCTATGGTAGCTATGCATACCCACACATCCATTCGAATTGGGGAAACATCCCTCTCCATTAAACAACATTGAGTTATAAAACATAAGGAGAGTGACTGTGTAACTTGATTCGTGCAGATAACAAACATGGTTTACCAACGTTTTACAGAGGCAGCAACTAAATGACAAACCAACATGACTATGATCATATAGCCAACTGGACGGGTTTGTACTAAAAAATAGTCGGCAATATACAACCATCTAAAAATCAAGTGGTAAAACCAACAGGTCGGACTGGTGTTCCATGTCAACCCTCGGACCTATGGAGTTAAAGTTTTGCACTGTGACTAACATAGAGAATCTAGAGCCAACTTCTTTCAATTGTGAAAAAACCCGATACCAACATTGCATACACAGAGGGAACCATGAATTATTCATGGATAGATAACAAGTCCCAAGACAGAAGGGATATCACAGAGGAGTGAGGCTCCAACCCAACGGATAGTGATGCTTAACATGTGCAGGGAGTAACCCTTATGGCTCTTAAAATAACCACAACACTGAGGTGATGACAAGGCCAAGTAAGAACAGGAGAGCCCATTTCGTGGCCTTTAGTGATGAAATCAACCATTTCCCATATGAAAAAAATACAGTGATGAAGAGTTCCTTCAGCCATTAAACCCATGAAAACTAGAGACTGGACAAGTGATGCACATGCATGGGGGGCTATCCACCCAATACTTAAACAAAAACCCTCCAACTGAACCAGTAGTAGTAACAAAGAGTTGTCACAAGGAAGACCGATAACCTCTACGAGCTCAAAAATATTACAGGAAGAACCATCCATTTTTATTCAAAAACCAAAACTCACACAGTTGCAATGCTTAGGAAAAACACAAACCCGTACACCTGAGACAGTAATCATTTCATAACCAGAGAAAAGTCATGAATGGCCAAAAAAAAGGACATACCTGTTAATTGAATTCCTTAAAATGAGAGTTGGACGAGCAGTTCCACCCTGCTAATATTTCGGAGCATAAACACAGCAACAAGATCGAACAATAGCCCGACTAGGGTGGTGGCCAACGGGAAGATTAAAGGTGACGTGTAGTAAATGCATGTCGCCTCCACCCACACCTCATTAACTCAACAGTACATGCCAACAAATTTCCATTAACATAGTTAAATAAACATGCATCGAAACCATCACCATATTAAAAACCAGTAGCGCTATCACCATGTCCCATTGCACATCATATAACTCAAACAAAGTCACCTAATCATCAGCGTTCACCACCTTATCAAACGATCCACCAACGTTAAATCTATCCAAACATACCATATGTATATTGGCCACATAATTCCATTAACCATTGCATAACCATTAGCATTATCACCTTGCCAAATGTGCCACCAACATTTCAACCATATGCATATTAAACATGTAATTCAATCACAATTTCACAACTATTTACTTTCTAGCTAGGGCTTAACAATAATCATCAAGTATTTTCATGCATGTAGTACAACTAGGATATCTTTTTAGATCTTCCCCTTGCCATTGTTTCTCATTCCCTTAAAATTATTCACATGTGGTATTGCAGAATTAGTTCCCTATTCTTTGCAATTGTTATAGTATTTTGCCTTTCACATAATTTCACTAACATGTCTTTTATGCAAGTGTGACAAGAACAGACAGTAATGACATTAATGAATAGCATAAGTTGTAGTAACATAAGGAATCAACCCTTCATAAGCTCAGTTCATCAACCAATACCAACAAGATCTTCATCAACCATGTGAGTTGTATCGCACATCATATCAACATCAAAAATGAAAAAGATATGCTCTCCAATAGTTCAAGGGGATCCCACCTACTAGTATTATCTAGTCTTTAATAATAATAGGCTTTAGCAACACTTTGCGGGCGAAAATTCATTGACGTTTTCAATCGTCAACACATACCTAGATTCATACTTTCGAAGCAAAAATTTCCACTTATCTTACCCTTACCAGAGAACAAAGATTTAATATCTTACCTTTTTTTCTTTAGATCGGGCCTCTCTTTCTTAGCACAGAGCTTCACAAGTCAAGTAGATTACTGTGCACTACAGCAACAGATCTACACACAAAGTTTTCTCTTTTCTCCAGTTCCCAGCAATCACAGTTTTAGGTCCCAGCAACGAAACCATTTGTTGCCACAAGGGCAGACCTAGGGTTCAACACTTCAATAGTGCACCAAAAAAACCCTAACTATCAGCCCTTTCATAAACACCTGTGAAGCAGATGAAGTCTCACCCAAGTTAGAGGTAGGGGGGATTGCAGGACTCAAGTGTCTACAACCTAGTTGGGACACAGATATATGATCACAATACTTAACAGAGCACTTAGGAATTAACATTCATTAGTCTTTAACCCTTATTCACATCGCAGATTAAACCCTTA
This sequence comes from Picea engelmannii, assembly GCA_009831015.1. Lineage (NCBI taxonomy): Eukaryota > Viridiplantae > Streptophyta > Pinopsida > Pinales > Pinaceae > Picea > Picea engelmannii. The sequence goes on from ML807233.1 coordinate 232,270, forward strand.
TTACATATCAACGTAGTAACAACTAAGATCAAGCACCTCTAACCATTCAACACATAACATCAAAGAAGATCTAATCATTCATTCATGTATGGAGCACTAAGCATCAATGGATCTACCTATTATACACCAAGATTATTACACTAAGCAATTAAATACATAAACAAAATTAGCATCATAGTACAAAGCACATCGACACAGGATATATGTGGTTCACCCCAGTGTGGGGCTACGTCCACCAATATTCTTCTCTTCTTATTAGTCTCTTCCAATCTTCTTACATGCACCAAGCCAGAACTCTAGCTCCGCATAGGACAAGAGATTTCTGCGCACCTCGCGATATCCTCCTTCCCCAAATTGTATCAAAGCACAAAGCCTTACAGAGCTTGTCTACACAAATAACTTACAAAACACTTGCACTTAGCTCTGCAAGCCCTAACACATATTCTTTCACATAGCTAATACTAGCACTAATCCATCGACCCATTCTTACATCGCCTAGCTAATTATTTATACATTACAAAAAAGACCTAAGCATGGGTAAACCCATGGACCGACATCCCATACCCATTACATAAACCCTAAAACCCTAAAATCCTGCAAAAAAGGGAGAGATCCCACGATCTCTACTTCTCCTGGGTGCTCCCTCTTTGACCAACCTGTCGAAGTCCCAAAAATGGTCAAACACGACCAAAGTTTCAACAAAACTTGGTCCAGGGCCAACAATTACTCTCATTCCTATTGTGTTTCTTGTCGTATTATTGCTTGACAGCCTCTATTCACTTTAGGTCCAAGTCTTTCATCATTCTCCTTTGCCTAGTTGTGTTTTTGAAACATATACGTGAGTTTTTTCTTGGCATTCGCGTACATACGCGTGTTGTCCTTCTGCAAGCTACGTACATATGTGTTGTTTCCCTAAACAATCACTTACATCATCCCTTTTTTCTTTTTTTCTAGTTTTGGTGGGTGTTGAGTAGGTTTTGTTGATTACGGAGTCTTCTTCGGTCTCTGTAGTTACTATTAAGTGTTTGTGGGATGACATGAAACCAATCTTTGGTTGAATTTCTAGGCGAAATATTTCTCATCACCTTTTCATATTGATTTTCCTTGTACATTGGGCTGGGTGTTTTACTCCTTGGTATCCTACTTGAGTTGTTGCTTTCTATACACAGTAGAGTTTTTATATATCAAGTTGTTGTTCAATCCATGCATTTTAATTTTTCTTATATTGAAAATACAAAAATATTAAGCATTTTTCATTGCTTGGAATTTTGATCTTTTGAGTCTTTATCATTTATCTTAGTGCATGTAATGAAAGATTGCATTTTTTACTTCAGAATTGCAAAGCTGAAATTGAAAATTGCATTGTTTTAAGAAGCATATCATTCATTGAAAATTGAAGTTAGGACTTTGCATTATATTCATATTTACTTTACTTGCTGAGTCATAACATCATGAGTTTCACTACCATACCTTTTTGAGTAAGCACGACCACTAAAATTAACGCTATAATTTAAAATTGATTAGTAATGATTTTATTTTCTAGGGTGCACAAACTAGGTTAGGATTAAGTGCCTTGGAATAGGATTTTGTGAGTAAACTTCTCCAAGGCTATTAAATCAACATATGTGTCTGACAAAGGGAGTGGAGAAATTCATTGTATAATTGGTAATATCAGGAGGCTCTGCTCACACTGGAGTTAATCACGAGGTCACGCGAGGTTGGTTGAAAGGATATCCCCCCGATACCTTCTTAGCATCAAAGATATTTCTGGGGATCTATTTGTATCTCGGGATCTTGCTAGTGCCCTTACCTCTGTGAGAGGCAGTACTATCAAGGTTTCAGGCTTTGCTACCCTACCCATACGGTGGACTTGACTTACGACTGCTCGCTTGTGCATCAATTATACATTGGTTGCTTAGTTTCTTGAATTAGGTGCCACATAGGTTACTTGCAGGGGTTATTTTGTAGGTACCCTGGGTCAGATAAGGTTCAGACATCACACAACCTTTATGGAGGATTGCCTCTCTGGGAGGATCTAACCAACTGGTTGTTAAGCCCACGAGGGGCCTTATAACTTATTTTGTTACCTCTGATCTTTAGTAGGGAGTCTCAGGCCCCTCTTGGGTGAGACATACCTTCTTTAGGGAGGGAGGCCCCTTTCAGCCACTTTACCCCGTTTGTGTGAATATTGGTCGTTTTCTTTTTGGTGTGCTCTTTGATTACTAGTTGGCCCTAGGATTTATTTTTTGTATATTGATTCTTAATTCATAGTGGAGTCAGACCAACCTCCCCTCCGATCTCATTGCTTGTTACAGTTACCACCGGATTTTGAGTCTTTTCCTTATAAAAGGCCTAGAGTTATTAGACGTGGTACACACACCTCCACTTTTCAAACTTGTGATTCTACAAGGATGAGTATTGAACCGAGTCTTCAGAATATTGGGATCCCTTCGACTCCCACACCTACTATAGTCAATGCCACCCCTTTGACTCATGCAACAACAATGGTTGTAGTGTCAAATGCACCTATCATTACTATTTCCCGTCCTATAGTGAATGCTCAATATCTTGCCTCGAACCCATTTGGGTCTCTTGGTCACTCACAGGGATATAATGTTTAGTTCATCCCTATTCCCTCTAGTCCTTTTTCCTATGGTATGCCAAATTTTACTTCATAGTTTTCGAATTACATCCCAGTTGTTGGCCCTAATGCTAGAATTGGACTTGGGGGAAACACACGTCCTTATTCCCCATTCTCGTTTGGTGGTTCTCATATCTCGCAAATGACTCCTAATATGGGAGGCATTCCCTCTTTTAACCCCGAGTCTAATCCTCTTTCTTCTGGGTGGAGTAACCAGCCTGGCAGACAAGCTTTTTCTCAAGTTCCATCCTATACCCTTGCCTCCTCAGTGTCGATTCTGACCAACACATTTGGCATGATGAATCCACCTCTATCCTCTGGATTCACACCCGAAGGAGGTCAGTTTCACGCCTTGTGAAACCCCAACCCAGAGCCAATCTGGCTGGGGGGGATTTTTATAACCCCCATCAGAACATTCCTACCGGGATGATGCCCAACCAACCTCTTATGAATCATCCTAGAGGAATGTATTACAATCCCGGACAGGGCCATGGTGCTTACCAGAACCCTGGATGGACTATATCTCCTCAAACACAATCTTTTCAGGGAGCTTGGGGCTAAATGTCATAACCTCATCTCCCTTTTATGGCCACGCTTAATCTACTAGACTTGTCTAGGTTGATGAACGACCATGTCCTAAATGGCTCCCCATCCCCACCAAGATTCCTTCAGAAATTCCTAAATTCGAAGGTAAGAATGGAGAGGATCTTGGTGATCACATTACTACCTTTCACCTATGGTGCTCCTCTAATTCCTTGAATGATGATTCCATTCTGTTAAGATTATTTCAATGCACCCTCATTGGGGTCGCTGCGAAATGGTATATCGAGCTACCTAGGAGGGCATATGGGACCGTTATTCATATGGTTTTAGTCTTCCTTAACCACTTCCAATTGTTGTTTCATTACGATGTTGGCCTAGAACTTATGTCGACTTTACGCCAGGACAAAACCACTCATATCTCAGATCATATCCAAGAGTGGCGTAGACAAAACAGGTTGATTAATACCTCCATACCCCTGACCTTTAATTTATAATGGTTCCTTAAGTATTTACAGCCTCCTATCTCGAAGGATGTTGCTACATCCGAGATTACCACTGAGAAAGAAGCAATCTTCAAATCCCAACAGTTAGATCTTATATACGCTCAGTCTGGGATGTTATACCACATTCTTTCGAACACATCAAGGTCAACCTATGACCCTAGACAAAAGCCTAGACCTCATGCCGATGGTATTGTAGGCTCCTCCAATATAAAATCCACATACTCAGTGACAATCCATTTGAAAGAGTTGTCTCTAAACCAATCTGCAGGAGGGCCAGCTTCATTTGTGTCTTCCAATCCTACTCAGTTGGTGGATGTACATTTCGTGAAATCGTCAACCGACCCAAATGATAACCAACAACTAGACAAGAATAAGAAGAAAGGATGTAATAATAATCATAAGGGTGGGAAAAATAAAAATAAACCCAAGGGAAATTCCAGTAATGAGAAGATGAATAATAATGCTAGAGAGGGAAAGAAAGAAAGGCGTAAGGTGAAATTTCCCTATAAGCTTTGTACGGATGATCACCTTAGTCATGTATGCCCCAATACTTGAAGAGGTTGCAAGGCTATTATCTCTATCACCCACCATGATGACGAATCCTTTCCCACATAACCAACACATGGCCTCGAGCTCCTCAAATGTCGGAAATGCGGTCGATGGGATTCAAAACCTGTCGTCGCAAGACAATGACCATTTATGTATCGATATGGTTGATTCTAAGGTTCATATAGCCACTCGGTCTCACAATTATAGTTCTTCATGGGATATTCTTATTCTAGAATCTCCTTCTCCTCCTCCAGAGGTGACTTTACAGATCTAAAAACTAGAGCCACTGCCTCATATTTCGAAAGGATTACTCAAGCGATCTACCCACAATCCAAATGATAGAGTCGCCCAAAATTACTCTATTGTTGAGGACCTGGGTCAAACCCTTTGTGCAATGTTGGCTCTGGAGGTACTCCAGACGTGTCCTTCATGGAGGAATGCCTTGCTATCTACGTTAGGAGCTCTAGACCCCAATGGCTCGA
>ML807233.1:237087-253067 GCA_009831015.1 Picea engelmannii
TAGAGTCGCCCAAAATTACTCTATTGTTGAGGACCTGGGTCAAACCCTTTGTGCAATGTTGGCTCTGGAGGTACTCCAGACGTGTCCTTCATGGAGGAATGCCTTGCTATCTACGTTAGGAGCTCTAGACCCCAATGGCTCGAAAGTTATCAAGTTTGACATCACAAATGTGAAGCCTTGCTTTCCTTACCATGTGGCATTCCAAATCCATGTGGGGTACTCAAAGTATACAATCAAATGTGCAGTTGTTGATGAAGGCGTTGCTACATGTGTGATGTCCTTGATCTATTGGAAAGCTCTTGGCTCTCCGACTCTTTCTCATTCATCAACCATGTTGACTATTTTTTATGGTCATTCCTTCCGCCCTCACAGTATTCTTACTTCCTTTCTAGTCCAGTTAGGTGGGAAGACGGTAGAGATAGATGTAGAGGTAGTTGATGCACCTCTTGATTATAACTTGTTACTAGGATGCAATTGGACCTATGCAATGACTGTCATCGTATTGTTTGTCTTATGCACTCTTTGTTTTCCACTCGATGGGAAGATCGTGACGATCTACCAGTTATCCTTTGTGTATGCTAATCCCAATGCATCTGTTGGACCGTCGATCCCTGTGGTCAAAAATTCTCAGCCAGAAACTAAGAATATCAGTGTCGGAATGTATTCTTCCCTTATGGGTACCTTCGACTTCATGGCACTGATTCACCATGTTTACGCCATGTCCAGTAGGCATGTATCGTCAGAGAGGTCCATTTCTTTTCACACTTCATATTTTAACGATCCTTGGAACTTACCTTCCTCGACTTCATCTTGATAAGGTCAGTCACATGCTATAATGGTCATTCCACTATTGGTAGCAGAGATTGCATATCAATTTGTTCTTGACTCTTCCACCAATTTTGATCATGTTACTTCGTCGATGGATGAGGAGGATCCTGTTCTTAAGCCCGTGTGGGCCACTTTGTTGTCTTGTTCACATGACTACCTCGATGAGACTTTTCCCTCTGATAAAGCTATCATCGAAGCCATGAATCGTTTTGATAAACCTTGGGATGATATGCATCATCGCTCTTATTTTATCCCAGATCTTGCCAAAATCGAACAAGATGACTTTCGATATACTTTGAGCGAGATAATCGGTCATGCCGTAGTTCCACTTGATACACACAAAATTTATGTCGAATGAAATATGGCGAGTATCTATCCTACCATCACGATCGATATCTCTCATACCCCTGGAAAGATTGAAAACGTACATATCGATGTGGATTCTTCAACAGAAGAAATCTTGATCTACACTGAACTCTTCAAGGAATTCCAAGATGTATTTGCTTGGTCATATGAAGAGATGCCAGTAATCGACCCTTGTATTTTCAATCATGAGATTAGAACTTATCTGGATGGTACTTCTGTTCGACAATGTATTAGAGATGTTAATCCCCAGAAGGCCCCTGCTATTAAGGAAGAGGTAGAGAAACTACTTAATGTTGGCTTCATCTACCCGGTTCCCTTGACTTAATGGGTATCCAATCATGCTCCTGTGAATAATAAGAAAGGAACCATCCGTGTATGCATGGAGTTTCGTGACCTGAACAAATCATGTCCTAAAGAAAACTTCCTGACACCTTTCATCGATCATATTCTCAACGAGTGTGCAGGAAGCGAAGTGTTTTCTTTTATGGACGGATTTTCAGGGTATAACCAAATTCAAATTAAACTTGAGGATCAACATAAGACAACATTTATTTGTTCTTAGGGTACTTTCGCATACCGGAAGATTCCTTTCGGCCTTAAAAACGTCGGAGCAACCTTCCAACATGCTATGACCTTTTCATTCCATGATCTTAAGCATATAGTCAAAGCTTACCTTGATGTTCTTGCTTCTCACTCTCGTAAGAGAGCAGATCACTCTATGCACCTTTGGCTAGTTTTTGAAAGATGTTGTTACTATAGAATTCGGTTGAACCCTCATAAGTGCATGTTTTGCGTTAGGTCTAGTCGTCTTTTGGGATTTCTATTTTCTGAGACCGGGATCATGGTAGATCCATTAAAGGTTGAGGCAATACTTCGATTGCCTCCCCCACTATTAGACAACTTCAAGGTTTATAGGGGAAAGCTAAATTTTTAGGTCGGTTTATAGTAAACTATGCCAAAATCACTAAGGGTTTCATGTGTCTTTTGAATAAGGACACCCCTTTAATCTGGGATGAGTGAGCCCAGGAGTCCTTTGAGGCTTTGAAGAAAGCCTTAGTGTTGGTGCCTTTGCTGAAGTCTCCTGACTACAGTAGGGATTACTTGCTTTATATCGCCGCATCCGAGGAGATGATTGGTCTGGTTTTGGTTCAGGAGGATGATGAGCTCTGCGAGCACATCATATACTATCTTAGTCAAAACGTAGTCGATCCTGAGCTCAATTATTCTCACGTTGAAAAGCTAGCTTTGGATTTCGTTTATGCCATTATATATTTCTTTGTAAGACTACTATGGTTGTCGATGTCAATCCATTTCAATACGTCCTTACCAGGCATATCATAGGGGGGAAATATAATAAATGGATTGTCATTTTACAAGAATTTGATCTCGATTTTGCTTCTACGAAATCAAAGAAATCACTAGTCTTCGCGAAGTTAATATACGAATTTCCACGATTAGATGAGGATGTTATCCATGTTGATTTGTTTTCATAAGAACACATTTTCATTGTCTCGTCATCCAACCCCTAGTATGGAGGCATCGTTCTCTATCTTCAAACCTTGAAGTTCCCTTAGCATCTCTCTCGAGATGAATGAAGGCGTGTACGATACCAAGATAAGAATTACACTATCGTCGATGAAACTTTGTATCGTCGAGGAATAGAAAATATCTTGCGTTATTGTTTAACTCACAGAGAAATCAATTCAGTTCTAAACGATTTCCACAGTGGGGCTTGTGGTGGTCATCTATATAGGCTTGCGACAACCCAAAACATTTTGTGAGCCGGTTATTTCTGGCCATATATATTTAAAGATAGTATTGAAGTGGTTAATAAGTGTCACCCCTGCCAGGTGTTCACTCGAAAAATGTGCTTGCATCCATCCCCTCTTCACCCAGTCATTACCGTCGATCCCTTCACCAAGTGGGCAATGGACTTCATGGATTGCAACGCAACTTCGGCTGGGGGGAATAAACACATTATCGTAGTTATCAACTACTTTACTAAGTGGGATGAGGCCATTCCTATAGTTAAATCTGACAGGAAAAATGTCACCTTCTTCGTATTCAATCAAATTATCGCCCAGTTCGGTATCCCGAGTGAGATTGTCACTGATCATGGAAGTCAGTTTCAGAATGAAATGATGGAAGAAATAGCATCCAATATGGGGTTTAAGAATGGTCATTGTTCCCCTTACTACCCCCAGGAAAATGGATAGGTAGAGGCCGTCAACAAGTCTCTCAAGACCATTTTGTAGAAAATCGTCAGCCAGATTAAATCCGACTAGCATATTATGTTATATCCCGCACTCTGGGAATACCAAACCTCAGTCAAGATTGCCACTATGTTTTCCCCTTTCCAGTTAGTGCATGGTGTGGAGTCGATATTACCAATTGAATGAAAAATCCCTTCTCTTAAGTTGGCAATCACGCTCCTACCTGACACTTCCGATCTCGAATGATGCCTTGTACACCTAGAGAGTCTTGACGAGAAACATTGAGACGTCTCTACGACTATCGAGGAGAACAAAAGACATGTCAAGGTCTAGTACAATAAGTCTATCTATCCTCGGTTGTACACTGAGGGTGACTTGGTCCTCTTATATGATCAAGCCAAAGAACCGTTGGGGCAGGAAATTTTAAACCCATGTGGCACGGTCCCTATATCGTGTGATGTGTCTTAGAAAAAGGAGCCTATGAGTTAGAAGATTATGAAGGGAATATGTTGGTCGAGCCCAGGAATGGTCTCTACTTGAAAAAATATTATGCTTGAGCCCCAAGCTTGGGCGTAACTCTTTGTATACTAATGTAATTTAGTGTATATATCTTTTCCATTTCTTTTTGTCTTCAGCTTTCTTATTGAGTTTTCCCTTGGTTGGAAGATGTCAATGGAGTCTTCGGTCTACTTAGGATTTGAAAATGAAGCCAGTCGTCATACACAGAATTTGGTTTCTGCCACTTGGGTGGTTTACTCACCCAAGGGTCTACTGGTGTCTTCAGGTGGCATATGCCTAGGGCCATCCACGAATAATGTGGTTGAATATAGCGTCGTTATAGAACTTTTGCACAATGCTATCTCACATGGTATTCACTCTTTAGAGGTTCTCCTGGATTCCCAGTTAGTAGTATGTCAATTGAATGACAGTTACCACGTGAGTGATCCTACTTTACTCCAATGATTCCTACGTGTACATCTTTTAGAATGACAATTTGATTTTATTACTTATTATCACATACCTAGGAGTTCTAATTATGTATCTGATGCTTATGCTAATTTTATTTTAGATTGGCATTTGTCACATAACTAAAGAAAAGAAAACCACCTCATCAATGTACACATTGTAATACAAGTAAAGCCAAAGATCCCTGTTTTATATATATTTCAAAAAATATGGTGTTTATAGTACAAAATTGGGGCTAACACCCTCAATACACATATACAACCGATAATACAAAATCCACGACATCTATGCTTGTGGCACCGGATGTGTGTCATGATAACAAACTACGGCATTTGCGAGATGCCGAAAGAGTCGCACCCAAGCTCTAGGCACACCAACCACTTGCTGCTGCATGGCCTCCGGCGGATCCTCTACCTAAACCATCAGAATCCTATGAGTTAAACGAGACAGGTTTCCCTGAACATTTTGAAGGACTCTCTCTGCTTCTCCTCCCACTGTCTCATCTCCCTAGTGCCTCCAACGATGTCAGGGAAGCCCGTCTGGCTGTCGTGGACCCACATCTGCGCCACACAAGTGTCTAGTGAGTACTTAAACATCATCCAAAAATATTTTTATTTTACTATACAAAAATACAAAAAACAAATATATTGAAAAACATTTCACATAACTATGTCCCCATAGGCATTCCCTATTGGTAGTGGCATGTCAGGGTCCCCTCTGAAGTCGATCCCTGCATAGGGGTATTCATCCAGAGCAATGACCTGTCACCTCCACCACTAGAAGAAATCCTCGTTGTAGGGTGTGGGCACCCTACCTCCCCCATGTCGTCTCATTACCTCGGTCCACCATGCCATGGATGGATCGCGAGGTCCTCTCGGAATGATCTCAACTCTAGGTCCCAAACCTGGAACCCGCTCGAAGAAAAAGATGCATAAGATAGAGGTAAACCCAAAGTTCCTCTTGCTACCCTATTTGCACTCTGTCAATTGGCTCTTCATATTAGCCAGTAGTGAGGTACACCAATCATATGTTGTGGGTCTCAAGAACTCTACAACATAGAACATGAGTGGCCTCAATGCCTGGTGCAACGAAGTTGATCTTGTGATCCTGGTCAACACGAGGACAACAATCTTGAGGCTACCATTGTTTATCGCTCGGATGGGGAGTTGAATCTCAACCTTCGAGGTCCCTACTACACCGTGAGTGTCTATGTACTCCTTTATCTTCATACCACTCCTATATCCCTAGGCTTTGAGGTTCACCACCTCACCCCGGTGTTATAACCTAGTCAAAAAGTGTATATCCTCGACTTCAATCCTCAATGGTTTCCCATCGAGGTTGAAGCTCTCACTGTTAGGATCCCAGTAATCAACAAGCATATCAAGCAACCTCACCTGGGCCCTCATCCCTTTGAGTGCCCAAAATTTATACAAGCCACATATTTTCAAGGCCATTTGGGCCCCCGAATCTCTATCCACATTAGCATATACCTCCTTGTGCTCCCTTTCCCTCCATTCTAGCACCATCCTGCCAGAGAAAAGTCAATTTTTGAGTTAGCAACCATAGAAAACATTGTTTACGAACTTGTATGTGGGATGATGCATTCACAGTCGCATATAGGGCTAAGTACATGCGCTCTGTATTTTACACATTCACGTATAACCTCACGTATACACGACCCGATGAATGGTAGCCTGCGTACACCGAATTACTCAATTTTCGCCCTACTTTACTCAAATTTTGAAACCTAATTTAAAAATCTAATCCACTAGAAAGGAAGAGGAGGGGAAGAGGAATTACCTGGTCTAGACGTTTTCTAATTTCGTCCCTCGACGCTCCCACAATCACCAGTTGAAGATCGGAGGTATTTTAGTCCAATTTTCACTATTTGGGTAAAAAGTCAAAATGGCATAGTAATTTTTGGTTTTGTTACTATTTATAATAGTTTTTACCCACTTTCTATAGTTTTGAGTCATTTTTTCTCCTAATGAACTAATACAACAGTGGATTGAGTTGGTTTTTGTAGTTTTCACAATGGATTGTTGCGGATTTCAACGTTATGTTGAGCGTTTGTAAACACAGGCATGTATTTTCACTACCAAGCATATAGGATAGGTATCCATTCCACCATGCATTGTTGGATTCTCCTATAACTGTAACTCATATGCCTTAGGTACGGACCCATTTGTTGCAAAACATAACCTTCCATCTGCTATAAGACGTGTCGTTATCAAGTGGTAGAGACTTACCAAACATGGGTGCCCTAGTTAGATCATCTGCTTCATTTGGTTCCCATGCATAGATTTTTTCCATAGGACTGGGAGTCCCTTATAGCTAATACATGACTTTATGTTGAGCCTCATTTCTCACTCATAAACATGCTGCCCTATACCTAAGGACTCCCAACCAAGTTTAATTTTAGATATTTTCCAACTCATTTTCAAAAAATGAAAAGATTGTTGAGTGAACTTGTCTCTTTCACACTCATAAATTGGATTTGAAAGGACGTCTATTTGGTACAATTTTATCCCTTTTTCACACCAAGTAGACTAAAGATCATGAAAAAGGACATTTGTTTTGGCGTTAAGTTGTGATTGCATCTCATGCCCTCGCTTGTAGTATTGAACCTATAGTCGGTTCTCTCTTTGCATTATAAACCGTCTTCCTCAGCAATTTTCGCATCCTCAACCAAGCAGAGCCTCATTTATATCCTTCGCAATTTGACACACTATACCCAGGAGGGAACATTCCCCTGAGTGTCCATTTACCACATGCATCTCCTTGCATTGAGCATAGGTATGTTCCACTACTGGAACTAGTTTTGCTTACTTGTGACACTCATTTCCTCCTCTGTATCATAGCATTCATTTGTCTATGAAAAAACAAAAAAAGATGGGCAAGAAGGGAGTATAATCTTATATTGGTAGCAATCATGTTGCCTTTTAACATAGCACAAAGTTATTGAGTCCATTTGTCATCATAATTTTGGGTTTAGCATGGCCTTAGGAAGCTGAGATCGTTACAAAGAGTTTTTTCTACCGACTGGTTACTCTTCCAATCCCTATGGATAATTTCATTGATGCCTCCTACATATCATGGTTTCATCATTGAATCTATGTTTACGGAGTCTTCTATATGTCTCATGCTCTTGTTCAAAGGAAGTCTATCAACCTGTGTCGGCCATTCCTCATAACTCTTGACCTTGCATGCCATCCATACCCTCAGTTTGTCTCAGAATCACATGATACTATAGTCCTATCATGCACCCTAGTCCTACTTTCATCATTGGTAGGTAACCTTGAACCCAACAATCGACATTTCATCATTGGTCATTGACTAGGTGGTTTCCCTTGTGTTCGACGACAAGACATCTATTCACACATTGGGATTCGTGTAGTGTCTTGGATGCCATTAGCCTTATTGGTGGTTTCCCCACATTTTTCAGCAGTTTTCCTCATTGGTTGTTATTCAAAGGGTATTTTTTGTGTACCTCTTGCACTTTGAACACATGAAAGATGCACAAAGTTGTTGGTTCGTGAACATGTTCTTCGTTAGATTTCCTCCAAATCATGAAGCTCCTACTTTGTACCTCATTTTGAATGATGAGAGGTACCTTAATGCTCTCCTTTTAGTGGGTCTCCTTCCACCGACTTCAACTCATCTATTCTAGAAACGAGACCTAGAGTATTATGAGTACCTTGAGGCTTGCATTCATTAGTGTCAGGTTCTCTCACCATCGACAGTTGGGAATACATCAATGTCTCCTGATCAATGAATTCTTCAAGTGTTCGACCCCGACTCCTTTATTCACATTTGTAAGAATGTACTCGGTGACTTGATACCTACTTTCATTATCGGTAGGTTGTCTCGTGTTTGTTAATGGTATACCTCAATGACTGGTAATCAAACGATGTCTCATTGTGTTCGACCTCAACTCCTTTATTCACATGATGTAGGCTTTCACCTTTGGCAGATTGTGTAGAAGACTTGAAGACATTAGTATGTGGCCGCAGCTTTCCTGAGTTGTTGCTTCCTCTTCATTGGACCAGTACCTATATGACTTTAGTGATCACGGGAGATCATATTGTACTCCATTGTATATAGATATCTTCATATTGATTTTGAGATTGGTTCTACTGGGCCTTGTTCGTGACTATGACAACTTTTGGCATGTAACCGCATTTGTATTTTTCTATTCATGGCCACAGAAAGTTGTTTGGTATATATTCACATGGATCTGTAGTGTAATTCAAATTGGAAGCCATGTATGCAAAGTCAGTGCAGAATGTAATGAGAAACTAGTTCTTCTAGTTGGTTCCCCATCACTCCACTTCTGGGTTTTTATAATGTATTTTAGCCATCGCAGATACTCCTCTGACCTCACACATTAGGGGGCATATGTTATAGAAATATTTTCCTCACCCTATGAAATCTTGCATAGAGGGCCTTTTTCCATTTCCTTATGCAGACTTTTCATCCCTTTTTTCAATCCTAGAGATAAAAAATACATTTTTCCACATGTACACATGTTTTCTACTATACAGCATGCATATACACAGGTTGCTTCACTACAACCTGCATACATCAGTATTTGTGCCCAAAAATGAAAAATGGTGTCAGGTTTCCATGTCACAATAGGAGATCTATGATCCTTGGCCTTCCATATACTGGAAACGTTCTGACTCATCCCTTCAGTTCCATTTGAAGGCTAAAAATGGGCCAATTCTGAGCTATGGAAAAGAGGAGAAAGAATTCAACATTGAGAGCAAAGTTACTCTGGAGGAATTATTCACTTCACATTGAGTCTACATCCCTTTGTCCTTTAAGTCTGAACATAATTTTCATCCCCCAAGCTCTTCCCTTATTGATTGAGAAATTCATTGTCTCTCTTCTATGAGCTTTCCTTTGGTGGAGGATTGAAGTGGTGGAGGCCCATATGGAAGGAACTTGGTTTCTCGATTCTGAATCGTGCCAACATGGAAGTCTGTAACTTTTTCACTTCTGCTGATCATATATTAAAAGAAATACTCTTTTCCCGTCCAATTTATATCTTACAAATATTTGAATTATTATTCCATGGGCATATTTGTTATGTATACTAATGGATTATGCTATTGAATGTGCTAACATCATATATTATCACCATATGCTTGCTTTGCTTGGTTGTTGAGGACTAGTTGTAGGCATATTTATTTGGGTCAAGTGCTCAATGGTGGACTTCATTGAACGTCTAGACGAGGCCTTTTATCTTGTCTTGCTAGAATATTCGTTTATATAGCATACTTGAGAATAGAGTTGATTTCTAAAGTCATTTCCATCTGTTGTGGTTCACCCTAGCCATAAAGAGATTTTCCTTGTAACATCAGCTCCAGCTAATAAAGCTTGTATAGCATGATGTAATCCTTCTAAACTCATACCTTCAGTAGGAGGGGTTTGCTTATTAGGAGGATTCTGAGGGGGTCTTCTAAAAGGTGTTCAATAAAATCCTTTTCTTAAAGATCCTTCTTCTGCAACTCTTTTTAGGTCAACAACTTGGTTGGATAAATTTTGAAATGATTTTTGCAGGCTTTCCATATCTATGGGTTCCTAATCTTACTTATTGGATGGTAGTTTAGTAAGGATATCAATCTTCTTCTTGGAAGAAGAAGTTTGTTTAGATTTAGTATTTGTATTATCTTTCAAGCTAAGCATATCCTTTTCAATGAGAATAGCTTCTTCAAAAGCCTCTAACAGAGTATTATTTTTGGACCTTTGAACCCACATTGTTGTAGTATGATGTAAATATTTAGCATAATAAGCAATGATTAGATTTTATGTAGGCATAGATTCTGTGAAGATATTATTCTTAAGTGTGAGAAATCTCTGGTTAAAGTATTTAACTTTTTCCTTCTGATTCATCTTCATACTAGATAGCTCCATAACTAAAACTTTGGGGGATTTTTCATCTCTCAACTTTTCTAAAAATATGGTTTCAAATCTATCCCATGAAATTATAGTTTGAGTTTGTTGAGGGAAGTATCACGTGGAGGCATTTCCCTCGAAGGTGTAAGGAAAAATCCTACACATGACATCTTCATGTTCTACATTTCTAAGCCTAAAAACCAACATAAATATTTTTATATGATCTTCATCTCACTGTTTGGAATCGGGGTCAAATTTGAGTAATGATTTTTTCAGGATGCTTAGGTAAAGGATGTTGTGGTCCTGGTACAACAACATCTTGGTCAAGCAAGGCCTAGCAGGATTATTTTGGTTAACCATCTGGGTTGCAGTTTGTGAATTATTTGAAGTTTGATATTATTCAGAAGATGAAATTTCTTTGTTAGAGGATTCTCCACTTGATGGAGGTGGAGAAGGGTCAGGTGGTGAAGGAGGCAGACTAGATCCCCCATCACCTAGAATAAGTGTTTCAGCGTTGGGTGATTGTGGTACCCTTGTTTCAAACTGATCTTGATACAAGGGATTAATAATTCCAACTGCAATATCGAATTCAGATTGATTAGTTAATATGTCATGCAGCCTATTATTTGGTGTACTAGTGACAGGAGGATCTTCCTGCTGATCAGAAAAATTAAGAGGTTGATACAATTGATCACCCTGCTCCCTGAGTTTTTCCAAAGTATCGTGAGTTCTTATTAATGATTGGTGGGATTTCTGGAGTATATCATGTAAGTTTGGTCTTTGAGGAAGACGTTTCATAGGTTTGACAGAAACAAATGGAGAGTGTTGTTCAAGTGGAATAACAAGCTCAGTTTCAGATGTATTGGTTGTGTTAGATACAAGAGTGGAGTCTGAGTGACTACAAGTTCTATTTGGAGAGCAATTGTTTGGAGGTGTTTTTTGGCCTCCACGTGCCATTAATATCTACTAGGCCCTCCTTCTAGCGCCATTTGTTGACAAGCATATATGAACGCTCGTCAACTAAAAGGGAGAGTCTGGTCTGAGGTTTTTTAAGTTAACCTAAGTTGTTTGGGGTAACTCACCCTTACAGGTTTAACGACTCCGTTAGCCGATAAATGGAACTAATCTAAGCTACGAAAGAAAAATAACTAACTATTCATTAATAAATACCTACTATATACATCTATTGTTTACACATTTTATATACAAAATATACAAAATAAACATGTACAAGATTTGTGTGAAACCTTGTAAAACAAAGATTATAAAAGGGAACCAAATCTCAAGTAAAATTATAACTTGAGGAAACTGAATATGGTGTACTAATTCTATTTTAAATACACTAACTAACAACTAAATCAAAACTTAACATAATCATCAATAGGAATGTAAATCCTGATGATAATTCTAAATCTAATGAACAAAGCATTTTGACTAAATGATAAGAAGTATGATACACATTCATTAAATCAAATCAAAGGAACAAGCATACTAACCTATCCAAGCCTGGAGCAAAAGAAGTCAATTGATCGTGTCTTCCTATGTGAGATCTCTTAGAACAATTTGTCTTTTGAGTAAAAACTATGGCAAACAATTGTGGAATTCAAAAATAAAAAACATCTGAAGAAAATAATTTCGACAAGGTATTGAGGTTTTAATGCATGTACAGAAAGAACAACTAATAATATTTGATTCTTTATGAAGAAATAGAATTATTATGCTGAAAGGAAAACAATCACGTTGACAATATAAATCAGAATATATCATACAAGTAAACTTGATATTCTATAACATATGTGATAATCTGATTTACATCATAAAGAACTTTAATTATTGGGACAATAAACTATTAAATTTAAAATTAAACTAAGTGAATATAAATGCTAGTAATATCAGTGCATGGATAAACTAGACAAAAGTTGAGTTTAATCAACACCATATTATTGAAAAAAGAAAATGAAACATATCATTACATGAAAGATATTATATTGAAAACATAACAAAATTCCCTTGAATAAAACCTGAGGAAATCTGGAACAATACGTTCTTCTAATATTCACTCGTTCATTATCCCAAAATTTTCACCATGTTTTTCACTCAAAAGAAAATGAGTATTTAAAAAAATGGGGATTGACTCTCATATCCACAGGATAGAGTTAAATCTTTTAAAATACAGAGAATTTTGAATATCAAATCCTAATCTGATTTTACAATAAAAATGTTTGTAACAGCATATACAAAGTTTGTTGTGGCATCCAAAAATATCACCTACTATTTTGAACTTGGTTCTATTACTAATTAAAAAAAAAAACACTCCACAAACTCTAACCACCTACCAACATAGATCGCATCCTTCTATTCATTTAGAGACCTAAAATAAAAATAAAATTTATTTAGAAAACATATCAAACTTAAGTAATACTAGCTACAGAATCTATGATTCTGTAGTTGGTCTAAAAACAATCACAATAAAAACCATCTAGTATCAAACAAAACAAGTTCAATTGAAATGAGCCATAAATCTCATTACCCAAATTAATCATTCAAAATTGAAAATGCATGCAATTCTGATCCAACGGTAATATTGAAATTCGTTGATTTATTAATGATAATATCCCTAGAATTTCTAGGCCTTTTACTTTCCCGAGACATGCTCTGTTGTGTTCCATTCTTTAATTTATGTTTATCCCTTTCTAGTTCTCTATTTTGTCTCATTACCTAGTTGAGGCACATTTGTAAATATGGGACATCTAGGTAATACCTTTGATCCCATGATAGGCAATCAAAACAACATTCAGGTTCCAAATTTGGGTTCAAATGTTGTCGATCTGTGTCAGAGGGCTTCTCTTGAGCATTTTTTTCTTTTAAATCAACCTGAATGCCTAAGAACCCTTCACAATTTTGAAGGAAGGGAGGAAGATTTGAAACAAATTCATATTGAATGTGATTGTCCTCTTCATAATATTCATTTGTGTTTTCGTAAGAATCATGATCTTCCATTGTTATCATTCACATTGGGCTCTCCCTTTGTTTGTGTTTATTTCTAATCATTCTGGAAAAAATGTGACCTGACCTTTCATTCTTAAAATCAATTCCACGTATATATTGAAATTGTCTGGTTCGTTTACCCTATTCCTTGGGTTTTTTATCAACCTTTGGACACATGGGTTTTGTCTGTTGACCAACATAATCCAACGGCTGGTTCTTTAACCAGCTGAGGATTGCTTCTAAGGATTGTTTGGGAATAAACCTTTTCTATTTCATGTCACCCGATGTACAAGAATTATGTATGCTTGGCCACCGAGAGACATAATGGAATCATCATGGAGTTGGACTTAAATATGAATCTCCTGAGGCAGAGTTTGAGGAGAGTTGGATTCCTCAGTGACCTAAGTTAAATCAATGATAGGGTTAGTATGTTGGGGAAAGAATTGATTTCTTTGCAGAAAATTTTCCTAATTGTCCTATGTGTTGGTAAGGTGATATTCAACTAAGGTACGAATGAGAACATGATGAAATAGACTCGTCTCAGGGATTTGACTCCGTCGCTGGTAAAATTTAAACATTTTTTGAAGACTCCTATGTAGATAAAAGGGTAGGTTTAAATGAAACCCTTGAAAGTTCATGAGTAATCGAATGTGGAAATAGAAAACAACGACGTAGCGTCCTTCACAGGTAACAAATTGTTTAATTATCGATAGGAGATTGTGCCACCTTCTATGGAAGAGTTCTATTGGCATACCCTTAATGTTTTATTGTGAACGTTTTGATTCCAAAAGAGACTGCCACGAGATATTTTTCACTTTAAAGTTTTTGAACCACTTATCCCCTAACTGAGGGAGACCCGTGGCCCGAGCAATAAATTCATCATCAACCTGCAACTGAATATCCCAAACCTTAACCTTAGTACCATTGAAATTTTTTGCAAATGCTCTGGACACTTCGATGTTAAATCCCTAAATGATGGTATAAACCCTAACTAGCTAACCTTGGAGAGAATATTAGTCGCATCATCATAAGTTAGTAACGCCTCACTAGTACATTTGGGTTAAATTATGACGGTGCGTTCGACACAATTGCCACTTTATATTGTTGGGAGAACGACAAACAATGGACCCCCTCAAACTTCATTTCACATGACATCTCTTTTCCAACGACATAGATTTCGTCGCTATTGCGACATCTTGGAGGTGGCAAGATCGGCGTCTTGAATGTGGCAAGACCGACATCTTGAACGTGTCAAGAGAGACGTCTGGAACGTGGCAAGACCGACATCTTGAAAGTGGCAAGAGAGACGTCTTGAACGTGGCAAGAGATACATCTAGAACGTGGCAAGAGAGACATCTTGAACGTGGCAAGACCGACATCTTGAACGTGGCAAGAGAGATGTCTGGAACGTGGCAAGAGAGACGTCTTGAACGTGGCAAGACCGACATCTTGAACGTGGCAAGAGAGACGTATTGAACGTGGCAAGACTGACGTCTTGAAAGTGGCAATAGAGATGTTTAGAACGTGGAAAGAGCGACGTTAAGAGGTATCATCTTCAACATGGTTGCTATGGGAGCGACACTCCAAGATGTCGCAATAGCGACTTTGTTGTAGGTATTTAAAAAAAAAAATACAATATCAATACTGAGAGGGATAGGTACATTAACCTTTGCTAAGATACTAGCCATATCAATATTTAAATCGATATAATCAGTCTTAGCAAGGTTGGTTGAGGAGGAGGTCTAACTTCCAATGGTAAAGGGGGTCTTGTCTAATGAGGTTTAGGATCACTAGGATATGTCTCGGGTGTGTTATCATACAAACTCACAATTGTTGAGCTAAATTCCAAAAGCTCAAATGCAATCATGCGTAATAAGACTACAAAAATATACTAGAGAGTAAGTCTATGTTTTTAGATAGGATCAAAATAATATTGTGCTTTCTTGGGTACGTCGAAACAAGTGCCATCCAATACAAGATCCTATATACCAATGAGATAGTTGAGCAACATAAATTCTAGAGCCTTCACTAAAACCTCTGACAATTTGTTTGACATTTAGCAGAAAATTATATCATCAATAATACAACTTGAAGTCATTGCAGGTATTGCTTTGTATCCTTTGGCTAGCACAACAACTTCACACATAGCATGCAAGTGTTCTATATATATACATTGAGTAGAAGAGAAAAATCATAGAATGCAAATTGTAGCAATTCGAAACAACCATAACAGATTTGGACTCCATATATAAAGCTCATAATCTCTCATGCCAAGACATTTGAAAATGCCAAACCATGTAAAATTCAATATCCCAATACTTGGTCAAAACAAGGGGCGAAAAAAGACAAATTTAAATACTTCAACAACTATAGCAGATTTGGCCTACAAATATAGAACACATATATATTACAAGTTTAGTTTCAAATAACAACCAATGTTACTGTTATATACACAACTAATCCATCTAGTTTCAAATAACAACCAATGTTAACTGTCATATAAACAGTTAATCCGTGTAGTAGATATATTAAGTGACCGAACATCAGTCATTTTTCAAACATGATCCAAGAACAAGACAGGCCAAAGCAAAGTATTGTGAATTTGTTCAAATGGCTTCCTGTATTGCACATTATGAGGAAGGTGCACATCCAAACTGCATTTAGGAAAGTGACCTTCTAGCTAGTGGGAATTTTCAGTATATTGTCAACTATATGGGA
>ML807233.1:262892-285524 GCA_009831015.1 Picea engelmannii
ACAACAGTATTCATTTTTGCAGAACAATGAGACCGGAAGCAGTAGTAAAGAAGAGGATTTTCAGAGGCAATCTAATTTTCAGCTGAAGTAGAAAAAGGAGGTCTTCATTGAGGTATTCTCTCATGTTTTCTATGATCCAGTAGCTGCTCATTTGGAGTCTTTTATCAGTTCAAGGTATGAATTATTGTTCAGATATGAGTATGGGTTTTGGTTTTATGATGATTCTCCATTGTATAGAATTTTCTTTTTTCCGATCAATGGCATCGAAGAAATCTAGTGTATCATACAGTTGTTGGCATGGTTACACTGGAAGTTTGATATTACTTGATCAAAGAGTTGAGCTAGGTAGATTAGTGTAGGTTTATGTACATAAATAAGCTCCCTCCGTGAGCATGTGATTTTCAGTTTGAGTTTTCCTACAGAATGAGTTCAGTTTGTAGCTTATGTGATCTGCCCAAGAAGGTGATCTACAGGAGAAGGTGACCACGAAAGCCATAATCCGGCTTCTAACCAAAAACTCCTCAGGGGCACACCATTGGTTTGGGTGACTAAGAAATTGGGGATCCAAACTGGGATGATCCGAGAGTGGCCAAGAGACTTTTGGCTATCTCAGAGTGACCTCCGAGGATCAGTGGGAGAAGCCCAGTGCAGCCATAGAAGAGGGCGCACTCACTTCATCCCAACAAAGGAGAAACCAGTAAGGGCGCAAACCCCAGTTGGTGTGCCCTCCCTTCTGCCTTGGAAAACTTGAAGGAAACAATTTTCTCCCTAAGAGAGTGGCTAGCTAATGGGACAAGCTTTCTCTCAGAGGTGGAAGCATGGCAAATGGAGTCATCAGGAGGCAGCCATGAAGGGAGGCGCACTGGTTATTCTTCAGAAACCCTAAAAACAAAAGTGTCGTAAATGTAAAATGTTAGCACTTATATGTTCATGATCAAATTGTGGCCTTAAAGGTGCTACAGGAAGTTCCAAATCCCAGTAGTGGTTTTATCATTTTCTATTGTATCATTTTCTAACTGTGAAAATTTAGAAAGAATCAATTTATTGTAAATGGTTTGTCCTTGTTTGAAATACATATTCAAATATTTGAATTATGTATAGCAGCTACAAATTTCTACAGATTTACGGGGAGTACTTCACCTGCGTACATGGAGAAGGTGCCTCCAATCAGAATCACCTGAAACATTGCAGGCTTAAAATTAAATTTCTTGTCATAGATAACAAATGTACTACTGTAAAAATAGGAATGAAGTTTTAACCCTGTAATCAGGACACACACAACAAGCGATGGAATCTCACCAAGACCATTTGTAGTTCACTCTCTTTGAACAACAAATAATGCCAAGGGAATTCACAGAAAGCTTGATACATGTGTATGCCACGTTAGAATTCTAGTCAAAGTCAGTCTCAAAGTTTCCCATGGCCTTCAAACCCCTTGGTCTCTGCATCCACCCACATATTGAAGAAGTCAAGCTTAGTAGGTGAAAAATTGAAGACAATTAAATTAATAAGAAAGCCACAAGATCTATGAAACAAATCACAGAAAAGTCCAGAGGATAAACTTGATTTTTCAATAAATACCTTTTTTGTGCTTTTCTTTTCTCGTACTTCATATCGATCTTGTGACAAGTCACAAAGCCATGAACCAGGGCTAACTAGCTGAATATTCAAAGCAAAAACTCTTGTCAAACTACAGAGATATTTCTGCAAAAAAGAATAAGATCCTAAAGTAGTTCTTAAGCAGTCGGAGATAGATAGATTGATTGATTTTATTAAACTATCAAACTATCACCCAAAATGTAGACCATATGGGACAAAAACGAGGTTACAATTTGCATGACTTGTAAATTGAACACTAGAAAACAACAAATGAGATTTTTAAAAGCATGCATATAATGACAAACGGTTACCTCAAATGACTGAAAACAGTAGTGAAAACATGAAGGAAATGGTGCTCAGTTACAATACAAAAATATTATAAATTAAGGATCCATTATAGGTGTTGAATACCCCATTAGACTCTTCTTTAACAACCCTCATCTTTCCAACAACTGTAAAAGTCATGAACATTTTCAACTAGATTTTCTTATTTTGGTTTTTGAATGAGAATAGAAAAATATTATCCAAATTAGTAAATTGACATCAGCTAATATTTATTAGGAAAAATATATTGAAACGGAAAGGGTAAGTTCAGGAACAATAATAGGCCAACTGGGTCTTGGTTCAATGGTGAGGTTCACAGATCTATTAAGTTGTCTACCAGGGTTTATGGTTTACCTTACCCAAATGACATGTCTCAAAAAGGGATAAAGCCGAGGCCAATTTTCATAGAATACATACCCCTTGGACCTGGCACCTAAGCCCAAGGAAGTTTGTGGTGTGCAGTGCAACCCTCAACTTTGAGGTGTGTTTGTCAAACGAACTTAAAATTCAAAAAACAAATAGTATGATATATCTGAAAAAAACTGTTGGTTTAAAGTGAAATTTAGAAATGGTTCATCCACTCCAAGTATAGTATGTTGAGATTTGGCTAAACTAAGAAAAGAAATATGAATGGTGGAGGTTACTCACATGTAAGGATATTTGGATAAATTTTTCCCGTTTCTTGGGCCTCGGGGGCAACTTAATTTAATTGAAGACAATTAAATTAATAAGCAAGTCACAAGATCTATGAAACAAATCACAGAAAATTCCATAGGATAAAATTGATTTTGCAATAAATACCTTTTTTGTGCTTTTCTTTTCACGTACTTCGTATCGATCTTGTGACAGGTCACAAAGCCGTGAACCAGGGCTAACTAGATGAATATTCAAAGAAAAAACTCTTGTCAAACTACAGAGATATTGTGGCAAAAAAGAAGAAGATCCTAAAGTATTTCTTAAGAAGTCGGAGATAGATAGATTGATTGATTTTATTAAACTATCAAACTATCACCCAAACTATAGACCATATGGAACAAAAAAGAGGTTACAATTTGCATGACTTGTAAATTGAACACTAGATGTGCATGCTTTCCTGATGCCTACTCTCTTAAGCTCTATACTCAACATCTGAACTTGTTGTGTTTGTTGCATATGATATTTACATGGTCTAACAGTTGAAAGGGCACCCCTTGTCTAGCTATTTTCAGACCTGTAGCAGCATCATGAAACCAGCTTTAGCACAATGTCAATTTCTGAGCAAAATCTAGGAAACTTTGCATGAGAAGATTTGGCAATTATGGTGATTTGGAGGTGTTAGCGTCAGAAGTCACTCCTGAATTGCTTGCAGGAGTAGAGCCCGACGCCCATCAATTTTATGTCACGATAGTTTTGAATGGGTGATCGAATGGGTAAAGACTCAAGAAGGTACAACTTTAACTCAGGAAACCGGGCCTGGTATGTAGATAGCAAGGGAGGTCTTGATCCAACTTCTGTCAGTAAATGACTAAAAGGTGGTAGATGGAAGACTTGTGGGAAGGGTGAGCAAGACTGCTTCGGGCAACAGGCCTTCGGAAGCTTGAGGAAGAAAAACTCAGAAGCCAAGATCCTCTTGGTCCAGAGTTTCAAGGAGCTGAGGGGTGACTCGACTGGATCCTCCAATTCCAAGTCGTTCAACGCTAAGTAAATCACAGGAACCGATTAGAAACAATGAAACTGTTACAGTGATCCAACCTACATCATCCTATAACAGCTACAACTCGACTGGATCCTCCAATTCTGAGCTATTCTAACACAGTATACAAAGAGATGGAAGAGAAACTGACATCCATAAAGTAAGAAATCTCAAATGCCTTATACATTAACCAGAGCAACCAACGCTTCATCAAAAATTTACAATCGGGAGCTTTTCTCAACCTTTCATACTTACAAAAATGGAGAAAATGCCTACATATACTCAAAAACAACAACAACAGCAAAAATAAGACACTACATTAAAAACATTGCGTCTGCATGTATTCTGACAGTCTGTTCATGCAGACTCTGGCCGATCATGCACCCAAGATTTGGTGTCCCCTCGGCCAAATTTGGACGGTTGTTCTTTGTCAGACGCCACCTTAACTGCGCATGGCTCCTGCAAGGGAAGTAGCTAACCCATTAAGAGCCAAGATAACGTGTGCAGACCTCCTCTGACTGGTCGAAGACTCGGCATGGATTTTTTGGAAGAAATGGTACACAGGACCCTCTCAAGCAGACTTCTTGCCAGGCCCTCCATACTTCGCACCTAATGAATGAGGAGAGGTTTCAACCACCCCTCCTTGTCTTCATTTACTCCGAGCGAGAAACAGTATTGAGATCGGATCCGATGGCACCTGGAGATCGTGATGATCCCCTCTGTAACTAAACTCGGTGCCTTTGGCCTTCTTTATACAGCTCCTTTCTTTCCCTAAGTGACCATGGGCTGTGACCACGTGCTTATTCCCAAGGCGCTTTCGGCGTTCATGAATGGGAAGGAGCTAATCCCTGCTTTTTGAAATCGTGATGAGCGAAACACCGAGATGGCTTAATATGGTGCCAGGCATCCCTCTCAGATCTGATGGTCCTGACTCACTCGGTGATATTGTGGGCCCAAGTCATGGATGCTCCCGTCACCTCGCGCATCGGGAAAATGACGAAGCTACTCCTTGCAGTTTGGGGTCGCGATGGACGAAATGCCGAGATGGCTCAATTGGCCGCTAGGTGTCCCCTTTGGATGGACGGCAAAGGCTGCTCCTCGATATTGTGGGGCCGCCTTTGGGCGCTTTCGGCGTTTCGGGGTTTGGGGTTTCGAAATGTACAACGACATAAAAAATTCACCCTTTGAACTCGCGACTGCCGAAAAACCGACACGACTAGAACTCGTGCCACGCGTCCCTTGGATGGACGGCTGTTATTCTTCCCTGTATACAATATGGGCACGATATGTTTGCACTAATCTCAGCGCAACTCTGTTATCTGCGATTTCCCACCAACCGCTGATCTACTCATGTGGATGGATCAGGACCGTTGACACTATAATTTTGCCCGCTCGCTTGATTTTAAGTCTGAACAAGACTTCTTCTATGCGCTACGCTTGGGCGCTCCTCAAGAAACCTACAGACTTGGATGCTCTTAGGCCCAAGACAAGAAGTGTCACTAACATTAGGCTCCATGGGGGATAGATTCGTCCCTGTGATGCTCTAAGAACTCATTCCATAGCTTCAATGCCTTGCTATTGGGCTATGGAGTCAGGCTCAAAACATCCGGCTGCTGAAAATACAAGCTGAAAAATAAAAGCAACAAAATAAAGATACATGCTCAAAGGAGCTTATTTATATACAATCCTAAACTAATAAAACACTTTACATGGGGCTAGGTGAAAGCTGATTTCCAC
Organism: Picea engelmannii; assembly: GCA_009831015.1. Taxonomy (NCBI): domain Eukaryota; kingdom Viridiplantae; phylum Streptophyta; class Pinopsida; order Pinales; family Pinaceae; genus Picea; species Picea engelmannii. The sequence continues at coordinate 268,225 of ML807233.1, forward strand.
CATAGCCATTCAAGCAGCTTCCTGGATAGAAGCTCCCTCCTTCTGTCAATGATCATCAGCAGATGGTGTAATCGTGACAGCAGAACGGTTACAATCTTCAACTCCTCCTTACAGGCTGGAGTTGAGATGAAATAGGGTGGCTCCAAGGCATAGGGGAAATGCCACTCCATGTACTTGCTGACAGGATCATAGAATGAGTGGAAAATTTTAGAAAATTGGCGACAGGAAGCCTCCTCTGCTACACAGCTATTCTCATGTGGCTGAATATCTCTGACAAGCACAGGTGAGTGGACAATTGTCGTAGGCTCACTGATCTCGGGTGGTGGTTGCTCGCTGACTGGCTCTAGATAGAAAAATAAATGCGCGCTCATTCATTCCTCTGGTTCCTCCTCCTCTTTTCCGTGCACTCCCCCATCTTGTGAAATGGGAAAGGTCTTCCGATCCTTCTCTTCAATCCCAAATGTAAATACATCATGGGAAATATCATGAAGGAAGAAAGAACAATCCTCTTCCACAATGGCTTCTTCGTTTAAATCTGAGACAAGAGGCTCATCGGGGGCAGATGCTATCGCATCCAAGAAATCTTCAATAATCTCTTCAAAAGAGATACTTAGATCATCTTCCTCGAAGACTGGTAAATCCTCTTCGTTGTCTTCAGATTCCAACCTTTCTAATTGAACAGAGAGATACTTCACATGTTCCCTTAGCTCACTCAGGGTGTCTTCTTCCTCCCTGGGATCTTCATCACTTCCATAACACTCCTCTGATGTAGACAAATGGGGAGGAGAAAGCAATGATTTCTGATCCAGCTCGTCAGGATTATCCTCACAGCCTATGTCAGAAATAACTTCATTTTGTACAGAGTTGTGGTATCCCTCACCACAGTTATGAAAAATTAACTCGGAGGGATAAAACTCCTGACAATAGGCGATGAAAGTTGCATGAAACTCTGAGAGTGAAGAAATGCTAGTAGGGGGTAAAGAATGATACCATTTACATGCATCCCCTGCTAATGAGAACATGAACATCTTAAGTAATACATCCTCATGATGCATCTCCCACTGACGCATGAGTTCATGAAACTCACTGAGGTGCTGAGCAGGGTTTTCCTCTTCACATTTTCCAAATATGGGCAAATAATTGCCCCATTCATTCAAAGAGGGGGAAACATTAGGAAAACCAAGAATAGCAGAAAAATTAAAAGGAGCAAACCTGCGAGCAAGGATTTTCTCCATATCGAACCAGTGGAGTCGCCAATCGATCCTTGAATCATGGAGTCGCCAGGTGAAATATGCGCAGATTCGAATGTGTCTGGTCCTTGTTCACCATCAAAGGCCAGATCCTAACGTTGTTGTTACCCCAAGAATCTTCTCAGGCTGAGAAAGCAACTGCTGAAACCTTCTCAAGAAAGCTCCTCTAGGTCAGCTTTCAGGTGTGCCAATAGTAGCCACAAATGAACAATGAAGTGGAAACAATGGAGTCGCCACAGTGGAGTCGTCAGGTGCACAGTAGAAATATTGAAGGGCTATGATGTCTGATGCACCTTCAGAATCAGAGGCTCAATGTCGTTCTGCCCAGGGAAAATCTTCAACTTCATCCCCGGCAACAGCGCCATAAATGTTAGCATCGAAAGCCACTCCTGGATTGCTTGCAGGAGCAAAGCCCGATGCCCATCAGTTTTATGTCACGATAGTTTTGAATGGGTGATTGAATGGATAAAGACTCAAGAAGGTACAACTTTAACTCAAGAAACCGGGCCTGGTATGTAGATAGCTAGGGAGGTCTTGATCCAACTTCTATCAGTAAATGATTAAAGGGTGGTAGATGGAAGACTTGTGGGAAGGGTGAGCAATACTGCTTCGGGAAACAGGCCTTCGGAAGCTTGAGAAAGAAAAACTCAGAAGCCAAGATCCTCTTGGTCCAGAGTTTCAAGGAGCTGAGGCGTGACTCGACTAGATCCTCCAATTCCAAGTCGTTCAGCGCTAAGAAAATCACAGGAACCGATTAGAAACAATGCAACTGTTACAGTGATCCAACCTACATTATCCTATAACAGCTACAACTCGACTGGATCCTCCAATTCCGATCTGTTCTAACACAGTATACAAAGAGATGGAAGAGAAACTGACATCCATAAAGTAAGAAGTCTCAAATGCCTTATACATTAACCAGAGCGACCAGCGCTTCATCAAAACTTTACAATCGGGAGCATTGCTCAACCTTCCATACTTACAAAAATGGCGAAAACGCCTACATATACTCAAAAACAACAACAACAACAAAAATAAGACGTTGCATTAAAAACATTGCGTCTGCATGTATTCTGACAGTCTGCGCATGCAGACTCTGGCCGATCGTGCACCCAAGATTTTGTGTCCCCTCGGCCAAATTCGGATGGCTATTCTTTGTCAGACGCCACCTTAACTGCGCATGGCTCTTGCAAGGGAATTAGTTGAGCCATTAAGAGCTGATCTAACGTGTGCAGACCTCCTCCAGCTGGTCGAAGACTCGGCATGGATTTTTTGGAAGAAATGGTACACAGGACCCTCTCGAGCAGACCGCTTGCCATGCCCTCCATACTTCGCACCTAATGAATGAGGAGAGGTTTCAGCCACCCCTCCTTGCCTTCATTTACTCCGAGCGAGAAACAGTATTGAGATCGGATCCGATGGCGCCTGGAGATCGCGATGATCCCCTCTATAACTAAACTCGATGCCTTTGGCCTTCTTTATACAACTCCTTTCTTTCCCTAAGCGACCACGGGCTGTGACCACGTGCTTATTCCCAAGGCGCTTTTGGCGTTCGCGAATGGGAAGGAGCTAATCCCTGCTTTTTGAAATCGCGATGAGAAAAACGCCGAGACGGATTAATCTGGTGCCACGTGTCCCTCTCAGATCTGACGGTCCTAACTCACTCGATGATATTGTGGGCCCGAGTCATGGACGCTCCCGTCACCTCGCGCATCGGGAAAATGACGGAGCTACTCCTTGCGGTTTTGGGTCGCGATGGATGAAAGGCCGAGATGGCTCAATTGGCCGCCAAGTGTCCCCTTTGGAAGGACGGCTGAGGCTGCTCCTCGATATTGTGGACCCGCCTTTGGGCGCTTTCGGCGTTTTGGGGTTCGGGGTTTCGAAATGTACAATGACATAAAAACTTCACCCTTTGAACTCACGACTGCCAAAAAACCAAAGCAACTAGAACTCGTGCCACGCATCTCTTGGATGGACGGCTGCTATTCTTCCCTATATACAATATGGGTGCGATCTATTTGCGCTAATCTTGGTGCAACTCTGCTATCTACGATTTCCCGCCAACCACTGATCTACTTATGTGGATGGATCAGGACTGTTGACACTATAATTTTTCCCACTCGCTTGATTTTAAGTCCAAACATGACTTCTTCTATGCGCTGCACTTGGGCACTCCTCGAGAAACCTGCAGACCTGGATGCTCTTAGGCCCAAGACAAGAAATGTCGCTAACAGGAGGGAGCAATTATAAATCTGAGATATGAACCCAATCAGTAGAATGTAATTAGCTTCAGATCAAAACTGTGACAAAGGATCTACAGGAAGAATGAGAAGAAGACAAGGATCAACAGCCTGTGGATGGTAACACATCAACAATAGGATGGTTTTGGTTGCACTCAGATTACACAGTTTGGCAAAAAATAATAGCAATGAATCCTTGCACTGGAGGTCGACTTGTTTAAGTTGATTTGACAGTTTATCCTTCAGCAGTATCAATTTTATAATGGAGCTAAGGATGAGCACGCTAATTGTTGATGTTTTGAGGATAAAATTGAGAAGTGGAGTGCTATTTTTATATTGCAGATCCATCAAGCTGCAAATTTTCCCCTGCAAAAGCTAATGTCTCCTAGATTTCAAGCACTCTTCTCATATGTCTCACACTCAATCAACCCAGCTAGTTTTTTTCTCCTTTAATAAACATGCAGCATGGTAGTTCAATGATTCAAGTTGTTTTCTAAAGTTAATACTTGTTGGGTTGTAAAATACAGTTGCATTTCTTCTTTTGTTCTTTTATACCTTGAGTGGACTATGGATTCCAGAAATTATAAGCATAATGTTTGGATCGGTGTAACACCCTATTTCCCCCAGCTTGTAAATATAACTGAACTAGCCAAGAACTATGGCAAACTCATAAATGTGAATATGTGATGTAAATGGACCTTGAGGAAGAGGTTAATGAATGTGAATAAAATTTTTAATTTATTGCAGGACTGTTGAGAGGGGATGTGCAGAAAAAGAGACCACGATGGCGGTGGAGGGAACCTAGAAAGGTGGCATTAACTTCCACCGATAATTAATACTGTATTTGGACTCCACTGGCCTGGAGAACCAAAAGCGGCTCGCTGGCCCTAAATTTAATGCCTTGCAGGCTGGCAGGTTGATGACTTAATGAGGGATGGGGAGGTGAACCGCCTATCCGTAGAGTCGTCAGGCCTGATCAGCGCGAGGGTAATCGCGCCACATGCAACCTCGCAAGAGGATAAGGCATGGGGGAGAAGCAATTGGGGAGGGCAGATGCAAGGGGAACTCTGGCATTACGCAGAGTGAGTGATAGCAAAGAGGAAGGATTGAAACCTTCACTCCTGGTCACTAGCAGACAGAGAGACACAGTCTCATAGCATCATGGTCTCAGCTCGGGGATGGCTAGTGGTACATCTGCTGGGAGTCGCTACGCCTACGGTTGGGTGGAAACGAGCACCCCTCTCAGCAATTGCACTCACTCTTGGTGTTATTTCTGATAAGTGTTTTACATATTGCACCTTGAAATTCATATGTTGACGTATATGCTCATAAACTATGAAATTGTGAATGATTGTAGTAAAGAATGTCTATGCAGTGTTTTGATAAGAAAGGGTAGATATATGCTTATAACAGAAAATCAATGAATTGGCTTATGATTGATAAATGAATTTAATTACGCATAAGTTGAACCAAGTCAGAATTCTAGCCCATTCTAGGGAAGTTGTTTCCCCTTACCCGTCTCCAGGGATGCCCCGGAATAGATCTCTTCACAGAGATTCCCTCCTTGGGAAGGTCTACTAAGAACCTGGAAAAAGGACTTGAATGGGCAAGTCTTAATAACCTTGTATGAGGAGGAATGACCCTCTTAAAATTTCGAAGTAGCAGTGTAGGGATAAGTAACGAATCGACGGATGAGATCCTGTCGAAAGACCCATGGTAATTCACGACCGTTAGATTGACGAAAGTAACAAGGGCGTTACATACCTTGCCCCTTTTTCTCTCTATCTTCGTGAATAGCGATGAAATCGGGATCATAGACCCACCCCCAAGGTCCATGAGAACATTTGGACCGTTGATCTTTCCACATCCACGAAGTAGTGGAAGAATGTGCGAGGTGGAACAGATTTAAGCCGTTAGATCGTAGCTAGAAAAACCCGACAGTCATTGGATCTGTTAAGAGATGCATGAGGGTTAAACCTTCGTGAACAGTAGAGGTAAAATCCTGACGAGAAGGTTGACACATCGGGATATCGGTACTCGGGATATCGGAGTTCTCGAGGTCGAGAACATTGGGGCATTTAAAGTCTCGAAACAGCGAAATGATCTGGACTGTCTGTTTGTGCAGAGACGTGGCGGAAATCGAGATCCTGTCGGTATATCGGCTACCGGGGTTTTGAGTTGACAGAGAATTTCTTTCATCGGGGTATCAAAAACTCCAAAATCACAAGATTGGATCAAGGCCGTCCATCAGTTGGGACACGTGGCGAAGATCCAGACCATCGGGGAAGTCTCGATGGAGAAGTCAATAGGTGCATCGGGGTTCGGTATTTCGCGAGTCGTGAGGAAAAGACTTCTGAAGCATCAGAAGTCTCGAAATCGTGAGAGGTGATTAGGACCGTCCATCAAAGGAGGAAGCACAACAACAATCAGAGCCATTGGGGAAGGTCCCAACAGGAAGTCTTCTATCGGCATTTCGATCGTCGGGATATCAGGGATTCCGAGGACAAAATGTTTAGGCATTTCAACATTGTGATGTTCAAAACCCCGACAAGAGACAAGGCTGCGGTCTTGTGAAATAGTGGTCACATGGGCCAAAGGTCTAGCTCGGAGGGCTAACGGAAGTTGGAGCGTATCGGGATTTGGAGGATCAGGAATCCCGTGGGCCAATGCATTGCGGCATTTAAAAGATAGAAACCCCGATGAGAGGTAAGATTGCGGTTACAGCGATAATGGTCGTATGGGCCAGGAGCCTAGCCAGGAGAGCTAGTGCATAAAGAGCACGTCGGGATTCGAGGGATCGCGAATCCTGAGGACGAGTGTATTTCGACATTGAAAAGTCCAAAAACCAGATGAGGAGGTATAGCTGCGGTCATATAGGGGGAAGGTCATGTGGACCACGAGCTTAGCCTGGAGGGCTAACGGGAGTTGGGGCATACCGGGATTTTGCAGTCCAAAACCCCGAAAGAAGGATAAGGCTGTGGTCTTATGAATTAGCGGTCACATGGACCAGAGCATAGCCAGGAGGGCTAACGCGTAAAGGGCACGTATCAGTGAAATTGCTCGTCGGAGATCGGGAGTTCAAGAGGACAGGAACCTTTTCCATCAGGGATCACGAAACCCCAAAACCCGAAACTATCATTGGGGAAATGTCACAGGCGTGTGAAGAAGAGGCCGTGACAGGGAAATAAATACCTGTGGATCGGGATTGGCATTTTGCTGCTACAAGCTTCGGGGATTCTCATTGTTGAGAAATCAACGAAATAGTTCGATTTTAGGTAGTGGGTATGTTACAAAGTGGTATCAGAGCATGGTTACAACACTCGGCCTGATTGGGCTCATGAACAAGTTGCGCATAAGCTCCGTTTGAAGCACTCCTACGAGGAGTAACCCCCTAACTTGACTCTCTTGTCCAAGATTAAAAACTTGAAAAATGAGAACCCGACTGTGTATGCATGTGAAAGAGTTATAAATTATGCACAAATTATAAAAATGTATTTAATTCTTGACTAATATCCAGCGTTTTCCTTTTCCACTCTGGTGGACAATCAGCCGTGGGAATCTATGGACGCAGATTATGGTTACTCACCAAGAGGTGGGAGAAGGCTCCCACAACAAAGGCGAAGATTCTGACGAAAGAAGAGCAATAGGAACCCCTCCAGACCTAGCCGAGACTGTGAGGAGTCTCATGGTTGAATTGCAAAGCTGCAAGGATGACAATGAAAGGATGATGAAAGAACAAGAAAAGAAAACCGAAATTAATGCAGTTTTACTGCAGAGCTTATTCGACCTACAGTGACAAATGCAGCATGAACCTGAGATGCAGAATCATGGTCATATCAGTGGCCATATTGAGAGAATCACGTCAAGAAAGGTCCACCCTAGAGGTAAAGGACCAATGCTAGACGATTCCACTGAGAAGGAAGCTGGCGATTCAGAAGGCTCTTCCAGCAGCAGGACCAGTTCCTATTCTCAAAGAAAACAGAAGAAGCAAAAGACTTCCAAGAGTCATAAATTTGAGGAATTCAAAAAGGCCAAACCTCCCTCCTTCGACGGTGAGATAAAGAAGCAAGAGGAAGCCAAGGCCTGGCTACTTGGACTGAAGAAATATTTCAGAGTCCATGATTTTTCAGAGAATTTGAAGGCCCAAGTGGCCACTTTCAATCTGAACGGAAAGGCTTCCATCTGGTGGGAAGACCTTAAGAATATGAAAGGGGTCCGCGAGGAGGACCTGTCTTGGAAACGGTTTGAGAAGTACTTTTGGAAGAAGTATTTTTCAGAAAGATATTTCGATGAGAAGGCTAAAGAGTTTTATGAACTCAAATTGGGACAATTTACTATGGAGGAATATGTCAACAAATTCCTTGACTTATTGAGATATGTACCCTACATCAAAGAAGAGAAGGCGAAGGCACAACGCTTCATCAGTGGGATACCCAAGGAATACTGGAACCGAATCAAATTCGACGATCCAAATACCTTAGAGGAAACTATACAAAAGGCAACATATTGTCATGAACAATATGGACATCAAACAGAGTCTCGTGGAGACTGGAAATAGAAGAGTGGTTCGAGATTTCAGAAAAAGGGGAGCAAATCCTCAGGATTTAAAAACTAAAAAAATAACCCCAGAATGAACTTCCCAACTTGGAGTGTACTCCAGCAGAACTTTCCCTCGGTGGACGAAAATAAAACTTCTGGACCTATACCAGTAAAGACTAATAACCCAAAGAAAGAACCTCTGAAATGCTGGGGTTGCGGAGAAGAGCATCTCATGAGAGACTGTCCACACTGACAACAGAACAGTCGAAAAATTTATAACATGCAGGAAGCTACCACAGTCAATGATGTGGCAAGGAGTGTGCCGCAGATTTATGCAGCCTTGGATAATAACCAAGCTAACCACCAAGCTTCAGTGGTGGAAATAGAAGGTATGATTTTCAACCATCTGGTGTCTGTTTTGATTGACCCTGGTTCAAATTTGAGTTATATATCCCCTAGAGTTGTTGATAAGTGTAAACTAAAGCCACAGAAGCAAACTAAACCATGGTTGGTACAGTTAGCCACTGGCACCAAAAGAAAGGTAGTAGAGGTCATACCAACCTGCCAATTAATGTTGGGTGAATTCCCCACCCAAGCAACCCTTAATGTAGTACCCCTGGGATCATACAACCTGTTGATTGGTATGGACTGGTTGGTCGCCCATAAATCCAAACTGGATTGTTACCATAAAACCTTAGAATGTGTGAGTAAAGAAGGAAAAAGGATAACCCTCCAAGGGATCCGAAAACCGGTCTCGATGAGACAAATATCATCCCTGCAAATGAGAAAGTATTGTCGAAAGGGATGTCCCCTATATGCAATACAGGTGTTGAAAACCATTGAAGGTGCTAAACCAAGCCCGGATGATCACCCTATCCTAAGAGAATACAGAGATGTGTTTTCGGAAGAGGTACCGGGTCTACCTCCGAGAAGAGACATTGACTTCTCGATAGAGCTCGCACCAGGAGCGGTGTCGGTGTTTAGAACACCCTACCGGATGAGCACACCTGAGTTAGTTGAACTCAAATTGCAATTGAAAGAAATGATGGACAAGGTTTATATTCGACCCAGCGTGTCCCCATGGGGAGCACCAGTCCTGTTTGTGAAAAAGAAGAATGGCACCCTTACACTGTGCATAGATTACAGACAACTTAATAAAGTAACCATAAAGAACAAATACCCCTTTCCCAAGATCGATGATCTATTTGATCAATTAGGAGGTGCGTCTATTTTCTCAAAGATTGACTTGAGGTCGGGATACCATCAAGTCTGAATTAAGGGTGAAGACATCCATAAAACTTCTTTCCGGACACGGTATGGTCACTATGAGTTTGTGGTAGTGTCATTTGGGTTAACCAATGCCCCTGCCACTTTCATGTGCTTAATGAACAATATACTCAATAAATTTTTAGATAAATTTGTACTGGTTTTTATTGATGAAATATTAATCTACTCTAAGAATAGAGAAGAACATGAAGAGCATATTAGACTTGTGTTGCAAGTGCTAAGAGAGCATCAGCTCTATGCTAAACTCAACAAATGTGACTTCTTTCAGAAGAAAATACATTACTTGGGACATGTTATGTACGAGGAAGGGGTAGCAGTAGATCCTGACAAGATCAGGTCTATCATGGAATGGCCTACCCCAAAGGATGTCTCAGACATCAGATCCTTTATGGGATTGGCGGGATACTATAGGAGATTTATAAAAGATTTCTCCAAGATTGGTTTTCCAATCACTGCCCTCCAGAAGAAGGGGACAAAATTGCTATGGACACAGCAATGTGAAGAAAGATTCCAAACCCTGAAACATCTACTAACCCATGCACTCATGCTGAAAATTGTTGACCCGAAAGATAACTTCCTTGTGTGCACAGATGCCTGTAAAGAAGGGCTCGGAGGAGTCCTTATGCACGAAGGAAAGGTGATCTGCTATGAATCCCAAAAATTGAATGAACATGAGGTCAAGTATGTGACTCATGATCTAGAACTGGCTGCCATAGTGCATGCCTTAAAAATGTGGAGGCATTACCTCTTGGGAAGAAAATTTTTGCTTATGACAGATCACTGTGGATTATGGTATTTGTTCGACCAACCAAAGCTCAATGCTAGACAAGATAGATGGATGGCCCTCCTTAGCGAATTTGATTTTGAAATCAAACACATTAAAGGGAAGGAAAATAGGGTGGTCAATGCCCTCAGCAGAAGCATGAAAATGATTCACCTGGCAGTAGTAAGTACCTGCGAGACAAATGTCAAGAACAGAGTCAAAGAGGCACAAGAAACAGATCCCTTCATTCGAAATGTGACCATGTACCTACGACAAGAACCCGCTGGAGAAAAATATGAAGGCTATCAGATGACTGAAGGAGACCTGCTCACTCACAGAGATAGACTGTACATTCCCAATTGTGACGACTTGAAGAGGTTCATCATGGATGAACTACATAAAAGACCCTACACTGGTCGCCCAGGATACCAGAAAATGATCACTTCCACCCAAAAACAATTTGATTGGCCTGGATTGAAGAAGGACATAGCCAAATATTTGGCCCAATGCATAGAGTGCCAACAGGTTAAAGTAGAACATCGACACCCAGCAGGACTACTACACCCTTTACCCATCCCAAAATGGAAATGGGAAACCATCTCCATGGATTTTATCACTAGATTGCCAACTTCAACCAAACAGAATGACGCCATTATGGTAGTGGTGGATAAACTGAGCAAGTCTGCTCATTTCATCCCCGTCAAATCAACCTGCAAGGCGATAGATATTGCCCAAATATTCATGAAAGAGGTATTCCGACTGCACGGTATGTTGAGGGAGATAATATTTGACAGAGACACAAAATTTACTTCCAATTTCTGGAAATCACTGATGGCAGGTTTAGAGACTAAATTGTTGTTTAGCACCGCCTATCACCCTCAAACCGACGGACAGATAGAAAGAGTAAATCAAATATTAGAAGATATGTTAAGGATGTATGTAATGCATCAACCCAGGAAATGGGAAGACTACCTGCCATTGGTAGAATTTGCCTACAACAACAGCTACCAAGCATCCTTAAAGATGAGTCCCTTTGAGGTCCTCTATGGTAGGCCATGTAATACTTCGGTCAGCTGGAGTAACCCTGTAAACAGGATTTCTATTGGACCCGATATGTTGAAAGAAATGGAACAACAAGTGACTCAGATAAAACAAAATATGAAGGTCGCTCAGAACCGACAAAAAAGTTATGCTGATCAAAAGAGAACTCCAAGAGAGTTCAAAATGGGAGACCATGTATATCTCAGAATTAAGCCCAGAAGGAGTTCCCTGAAAATGGGAGCTTGTGCCAAATTGGCACCCAGGTATTGTGGACCCTTTGAGGTTCTAGATAGAGTTGGACATGTAGCCTATCGGCTAGCACTTCCTCCCACAGTAAAAGCACATAATTTTTCCATGTTTCATTATTGAAGAAAGGTGTACATGATGCTAATCATATAATTGACTGGTATGTGATCCAAGTGGAACCGGAGGGAGAATTTCATGCATACTGGACAGAAAGGAAACCCTTCTCCAGAACAGAACCATTGCACAAGTCAAGGTGCAGTGGAAACATTTTGGCCCAGATGAGGCTACATGGGAAATGGAGGATGCCATGAGATAGGCATATCCGATTTTGTTTACTTTTGTACATGCAATTCATGTTAGTAGATAAGAACATCAAGGATGATGTTCCTTTTTAAGGGGGAGGGAATTGTAACACCTTGTTTCCCCCAGTTGTAAATATAACTGGACTGGCCAAGAACTATGGAAAACTCATAAATGTGAATATGTGATGTAAATGGACCTTGAGGAAGAGGTCAATGAATTGGAATAACATTTTGAATTTATTGCAGGACTGTTGAGAGGGGATGTGCAGAAAAAGAGACCACGATGGTGGTGGAGGGCACCTGGAAAGGTGGTGTTAACTTCCACCGAGAATTAATACCGTATTTGGACTCCACTGGCCCGAAGAACCAAAAGCGGCTCGCTGGCCCTGAATTTAATGCCTTACAGGATGGCAAGTTGATGGCTTAATGAGGGATGGGGAGGTGAACCGCCTATCCGTAGAGTCGTCAAGCCTGATTAGCGTGAGGGTAATCGCGCCACACACAACCTCGCAAGAGGATAAGGCATGGGGAAGAAGTGATTGGGGAGGGCAGACGCGAGGGGAACTCTAGCATTACGCAGAGTGAGTGATAGCAGAGAGGAAGGATTGCAACCTTCGCTCCTAGTCACTGGCAGATAGAGAAACGTAGTCTCACAGCATCGTGGTCTCAGCTCGAGGGTGGCTAGTGGTACATCCATTGGGAGTCACTACGCCTACGGTTGGGTGGAAACAAGCACCCCTCTCAGCAGTTGCACTCACTCCTGGTGTTATTTCTGATAAGTGTTTTACATATTGCCTCTTGAAATTTATATGTTGATGTATATGCTCATAAACTGTGAAATTGTGAACGATTGTAGTAAAGAATGTATGTGCAGTGTTTTGATAAGAAAGGGTAGATATATTCTTATAAAAGAAAATGAATGAATTGGCTTATGATTGATAAATGAATTTAATTACGCATAAGTTGAACCAAGTCAGACTTCTGGCCCGTTCTCGGGAAGTTGTTTCCCCTTACCCGTCTCCAGGGATGCCCCAGAATAGATCTCTTCACAGAGATTCCCTCCTTGGGAAGGTCTACCAAGAACCTGGAAAAAGGACTTGAATGGGCAAGTCTTAATAACCCTGTACGTGAAGGAATGACCCTCTTAAAATTCTGAAGTAGCAGCGTAGGGATAAGTAACGAATCGATGGATGAGATCCTGTCAGAAGACCCATGGTAATTCACGACCATCAGATTGACGAAAGTAACAAGGGCATTACATACCTTGCCCCTTTTTCTCTCTATCTTCGTGAATAGTGATGAAATCGGGATCGTAGACCCCCCCCCCCAAAGGTCCATGAGAACATTTGGACCATTGATCTTTCCACATCCACGAAGTAGTGGAAAAATGCACGAGGTGGGACAGATCTGAGCCGTTAGATCGTAGCTAAAAAAACCTGACAACCGTTGGATCTGTTAAGAGATGCATGAGGGTTAAACCTTCGTGAATAGTAGAGGTAAAATACCAACGAGAAGGTTGACACATCGGGATATCGGTACTCGAGATATCGGAGTTCTCGAGGTCGAGAACGTTGGGCATTTCAAGTCCCGAAACAACGAAATGATCTAGACCGTCTGTTTGTGCAGACACATGGCGGAAATCGAGAGTCGGTCGGTATATCGGCTACCGAGGTTTTGAGTTGACAGAGAATTTCTGTCATCGGGGTATCAAAAACTCCGAAATCACGAGATTGGATCAAGGCCATCCATCAGTCGGGACACGTGGCGGAGATCCAGACCATTGGGGAAGTCCCGATGGAGAAGTCAATAGGTGCATCGGGGTTCGGTATTTCGCGAGTCATGAGGACAAGACTTCCGGAGCATCAAAAGTCTCAAAATCGCGAGAGGTGATCAGGACCGTCCATCAGAGGAGGACGCGCGGCAGCAATCAGAGCCATCGGGGAAGGTCTCGACAGGAAGTCGTCTATCGGCATTTTGATCATCGGGATATCAGGGATTCTGAGGACAAAATGTTTAGGAATTTCGACATTGCGATGTTCAAAACTCCGACAGGAGACAAGGCTGCGGTCTTATGAAATAGTGGTCATGTGGGCCAAAGGTCTATCCTAGAGGGCTAACGAAAGTTGGAGCGTATAGGGATTTGGAGGATCGGGAATCCCGTGGGCCAATGCATTGTGGCATTTAAAAGCTTGAAACCCCGACGAGAGGTAAGACTGTGGTTACGGGGATAATGGTCATATGGGCCAGGAGCCTAGCCAGGAGAGCTAGTGCATAAAGAGCACGTCGGGATTCGAGGGATCGCGAATCCTGAGGACGAGTGTATTTCGACATTGAAAAGTCTGAAAACCCAATGAGGAGGTATGGATGCGGTCATATAGGGGGAAGGTCATGTGAACCACGAGCTTAGCCTGGAGGGCTAATGGGAGTTGGGGCATACCGGGATTTTGCAGTCCAAAACCCTGAAAGAAGGATAAGGATGCGGTCTTATGAATTAACAGTCACATGGACCAGAGCATAGCCAGGAGGGCTAACGCGTAAAGGGCGCGTATCGGTGAAATTGTCATCAGAGATTGGGAGTTCGAGAGGACAAGAACCTTTGCCATCAGGGATCATGAAACCCCGAAACCTGAAACTATCATCGAGGAAATGTCATAGGCACGTGAAGAAGAGGTCGTGACAGGGAAATAAAGACCTGTGGATCGGGATTGGCATTTCGCTGCTGCAAGCTTCAGGGATTCTCATTGTTGAGAAATCAACGAAATAGTTCAATTTTAGGTAGTGTGTATGTTACAACCGGGTGTGTGAAAGATTAATCATCTTCCAACCATTGGTTATAGGCCTATACGGCCATCTAATTTGGAATTTCTCAAGGAGATTCATAAAGCTCTATTCCCAATCAGGTTTGGATCAACTATCCATCTAAGGTTCTAAGGCATGTGTTTCAATGTACTATATATGTTTCTTTTTAACCATGCACACTCCCTTTATAGTTAAGGTGAAGATAATTTTTGTGAAGAATAATCGTGTCAGGTATGAATCAGAGTTATTTTTTAATGTGGTCAATGGTCGAGGAATTGTATCATGGGCAGAAGTTGACAATAGTAAGCCCGATGCTCTTGGGGATGAACCTATTGGCTTTGTAACTACTCGTGTTGTAGTGGCAACAGAAAGTGAGGTGCAAATTTTATGATCCTATATATTTCCTTTAGATTTTTCTTGATCAATCAATATTGAGTTTTCTTTGTATACTTCGTTGCAAGAATCAAATGTACTATGAAGTTTTGGTCTCTGATAGATGGATGAAATTTGAGAAGCTGTATTACCTGATTCTGCAGACAGAAGATATGTTGGGTTATGATATATTGAAGACAGATCAAACACTTGTGTATATACTAACTCTTGGTGTTATAAAGCCATATAGAAATCTTGGAATAGGTAAGTTCTGAGAAAATTAACTAATTTTCCTTTGAAATTGTTCTGTACCCTGTTATTTCTGTTCTATTGTGAAGAATCTTCACTTTCTCTTTCTTAGTTTTGACATTGAACATATTTTTTCTAGCTTCGAGATTGGTCTGGGAGGTTATTGAATGTGCATTAAGCATCCCAAGTTGTAGGGCAGTTTACTTGCATGTCATCTCCTACAATCATTCTGCTATTCTTTTCTACAAGAACTCCTTTCATTGTTTGCGGAAGCTGCAAAATTTTTATTACCTTAATGGATACCATTATGATGCCTATTTGTATGTGTACTATGTAAATGGTGGGCATGCTGCTTTCTTAGCTCTGTAAGTACTTACTACTGACTCACTTAAATATTCTGTGACTGGAGGCATTTCAGTGATGTTTATTGAGCACTATTTCATTGAATCTTTGTTTGTCCTTTTACAATGATTTTTTGGCAGCAATTGGTACTTATGTAAGGAGTATTTTCCACTCTCTAACAACAAAGATATGGAAAAATGAAGAGAACAAAGCTACCCAATGGCCCAAGTGTAAAGAAGTTGGTGGGTTACTAAGCTCAAGTGGCCGGCTCCATGTTTCTGACAGTAATGGATGTCAATGTGTCTAATCTATGTAATGAATTGTCAGCTTGAAATGTTGTATGCATTATTGTTTCCTTTAATTAACAACGCAGTAAGTGTAAGCATAAACTAAGCTTACCAATACCATACATATGGGATTTTGTTTAGCATCTTTGAGCCCCTTGCAGCAAGTAAATGCAAGTTTTTGTGAATGAACACTTGAAGCTTATGTAAAGAAATTTATTTTTCTCTACTACATCCCAAAAGAATCCTATATAACTGGCTGCAATCATTTGTGAGCTTGGCTCAGGAATCACTTCTATAGTTAAGTTGCTTCTTGGTATAATTATTTTTTTTTGTGCATCTACTAAGTGCTCTTCCAAGCAATTCTTCAATTACATTTGAACTTGATTATGGAGAATGAGAATGATCATTACTAATCCTTTGTGATTGTAGCCTTTGCAATGCCAGCAAAATAATCTTGCATAATGCACATGCAGTTTGACATGAGTAATAGAGTCCCAAAGGAGCTAGCCTCTGTGATTAAAATGTGATTTGACATTAGCTCCTTAATTAAGAGCTCCTTAATTTTGAGCCTCAGAGGTAACCAAAGAAATATGTAAGATATTAACTATGTGGTCTGTGTGCTTTGAAATTTAAATGCTCTTTTAGCAAGGCCAGAGATGAAGCTATTGTGGCTTCAGACAAGTCCAAATTTTTAGGTTGTTTTTCACTTAAAACAGGAATCATGTAACATAGATATTTTTCCAGTGTCTTCAACTCTTAAGTTGGTTGAGACTGTTAGAAAAAAAAAACCTTTCCACTAATTTCTATCAACCACAGAAAACTGATCATGTGATAGACGATTTCATACCCATTGGTTCCACTGCCTTGTCACCTACAAAGGGGAATATGAAGCTGAAATCAGTGCAAGCTGAAGTAAACAATGTACCTGATAGTGCATCTAATATATTTGTTAGTGACAACAAGTTTTTTTCCCAATGAAAGCAGAATATGTTGACTATTTAAAAGCATTCAAGTCTTGTGCCATTCATTTGAAAGCCATAATTGAAAAATCAAGTGTTGGTTGGTTGAGGTCTAAGGACAAGAGATGGAGGACGGGATATCAAATTCCATGTTGAAGCAACTCAAATTGTGAAAGCTTCCACTGGAAAGAGGTAACGACCAATGCTTGTGCTGAAAAATGATCCTTGAAAGATGTCTTGAATGCCAAAGACAACATTAAAGGAGGCCAACCCCTTGAAGGTATAAAATCTTTCAATTCTATTCTTGACCATAATAAAATGGTCCTCTTCTAATTTGATTGTTAGAGGTAGGTGTTGCTAAAGCAGTTTGAAAAATGTGTAAACAAGAATGAATCCTCCTTTTCTTGGGATGGATCATTTGTTTTAGGGACATAAAAAATTGTATACAAAAATGTGAGAACCTAAGAGTTGGAATGTTTGGCTCTATGTTTATATCCCAAGGGTACTTGCCATTCAATATGAACTCTGAAGAAGCTGCCAAGGCCAAAGTGATGAACAGGGTTTGGACAATAGCTCAGATGTTTGCATTAGAAATTTGACTTCGACCCTTGGGAAATGTTTAAG
>ML807234.1:0-23223 GCA_009831015.1 Picea engelmannii
CACTCACCCACCCACCCACATATGTGAAACTTTATAATAAAGTTTCTCTATTAAAGCCCCCCACCCATTTTATAATGTAAAATATGATTTTATATTGTATTTGATTTCTTATAATAAAATTAAAAATGATAAAATCTTTTTATAATATAAAATATGATTTTATATTATATTTGATTTCTTATAATAAAATTAAAAATGATAAAAGCTTTTACCTAAAGAGATAGCAAAAAAGGAACATAGCTATTCCACATAAGTTGACTACTTATGATGTAAAATATGATTTTATATTGTATTGGTTTCTTATAATTAAGTTAAAAAGGATAGAAGCTCTTCCTAAAGATATAGCAAAAAGGAACATAGCTATTTCACATAAGTTTTATTTTATGATGTAAAATATGGTTTTATATTGTATTTGGTTTCTTATAATAAATTTAAAAATGATAGATGTTGGTACTCAGAGTGAGAGCTTTTTATTGGTGTGTTTATGATAAAGTTAAAAGGATAGACTTTTTCAAAGTGACATTTCTTTATAATTTTGTTTAGGAATGTCTTGGTCCTTTATTTCTATATTTATCTTGAAGATTATTAGATGTTATTGATATATTTATCTTGAAGATTGTTGATATATTTTTATGTTAATAGGCGTATACGTACTAAAAACTTGTAGATTAATTCTTCTTTTAATTGGGAATTCGGAATGGATGAATGAGATTTATTTAATAGAGAATATTATTCCTCATCACACATAGTGAAGGGATTTTATGTAATATGATATCGTCCTTGCAACTCAAAATACAAGCGTTCGCCATTAGTGAGTGCAATTAGCAAATTTTAAGATTAGTAATTTACTATAATTTCCTAATCCTTATAAATGAATTTTACTTTTAGTTTTGGTTGTTTGTAATTCTCTCATTCTAATGTTCCACTCTCTTTCCTACCTATTTCCATTTCTCCAATCTCCATTCAATGGAAACACTTTATTAAATGCTTATAGGGATGTGTGGTCGTGGTTGTAAAAACCTTCTTCGAGGGTGAACTGTCAGTCTTCTCATGCCCACGTTCAACCCGATTACAAAGACTATGAGGGCTTCCATCTACTAGAATGACTAGACCAATGGAAGGTGGCCTCTATCATGTTTTTTTTTTGTTTCGGTAGTGAGAGATTTCTCTCAAGAGAGAGAAATCTTGTGAGCTAGTGTTGGATTTGAAACTAGCAATTTGTCATTCCTTTGGTCTTTGCATTCTTTGTTTCATTCTAACGATGCTTGGGATGATCCACTAGGGCTCTTTTTGAACCATGGTGGGTGGGGCTCTGCCATGGAGGATATGAAGTTTGGAGTGCCCCTAGCACTATGATATTTCTAATTTGTAAGTTACAATTTATACGATAACATAGTTAAGGTTAAATGTATTTCACTATATTTTGTTATAAGTCCTTGCATGCATTTATCATTCATGGAATTCAACTCCTACATTTAGGAATCTGGCATTATGGCTACAATGATGAAAATTACTTTTTCATGTTTCTTCATATGCCTTGCACTGAAAGAAATAGACAATAACCTACCCCTTGTCTTTGTCTTTTTAGGATTCTACAGTAACCATCAATTTCCATATAACTACTCTTCCTTCAAACTTTAGCCATTAGATTATTGGTCCACACACGGAATATGATTTGATGCCAACAGGGAGTTGATTTTAGCATTTTTGTGACTGAAATTTCACCTCTCATGGTGTTGCATTTTTCGGTGTTGTATTTTCCGCTCTAGCTGATGCATAATGGCCATTCAAATATTCTGAAATCAAATATTATTATTAACTTATCAATTTTGATCATTTCCATTGATATGCTCCCTCTATGTAGTAGTTAAGGGATTCCCCAATTTCAAGTATATCTATCATTATTCATTTACTGGGAGGAGATGGAGTTGATTTGTTTCAAGCACATTTATCAATGCAACATGCATCTACATCTACTAAAGGTCTCAAGCCATTACCCTCTATTGAAAAACTCTCTTCCATCCATACCTTCGCATGCTCATTATTTCTCTCTTTATATATTGTAGTAATGACTTGTCTGTATAATTCTAATGCACACCTCAAAATTGATGAAAACTCCAACCAATTGTCTATATAATTCTAATGCACACCTCAAAATTGATGAAAATTCCAACCACTTGTATGTGTAATTCTAATGTTGATCCAGATTATTTTGAGATAAAATGAAGGTGGATATATAACAAGGAAATACATATAGATATTGCAAGAAACACAGAGATACAATAATATATAATTTCTATTAATGAGAGAAATGTACAACAACGGTAAAATTACAGAGTAAATGAGCTTTCTAGAATGGTGGCAGCTTATCTCTGAGATTCACCAAAAGGTTTGTGAGTCGTGATGGGGGTAGTTGATATGTCAAGTACCCGAGGGCGTAAATTTTGCATATGATCTCCATTTGAGGCAGACAATAGCTCAGTGGAAAGGTTTAGACGCGAAGAACACATTTCGACTAGGCCTCCACTATAATAACTCGCTTGGGACCCTAAATGTCAAAACAAATGTCATTTAGGGCCTCAAAACAACCTTAGAAGTTCAGGACCCAAAAAACTATAGAAAAAATTCCAAAGTGGTAAACTATTTTTTGAGCCAATGGAATAGGTGTGTGGCCACCGATATCCATCTAGATCATTCCTCCCCCCTCAGGAAGCAATGGCCCACATTGTTTCAAGTTCACATGGGAGATGCGGAAGATTTTATTGAATCTGAACCTTGGTGAGTTTCTTTCCTTGTTGAAGAAGTTGTTATCTTTTTACTTGTCATTAGCTTGTTGAAGGATTTCATGAACCTGTTGTTAGAGGGGTTGGATATGTTCAACCAATCTAGCTGTAGGATATTCCTGAATGTGGAAGGATTTTATCGGTGAAGATTCTACATGAATATCTATATTAATGAGGGATAATGGTTGGAACCCCAAGCATACCTAAAAAGGGTTGTGGCCTATAGATCTATGAAGGGCTCTATTACAGCTTGGCTTGACTGGGCAATGCGAAGGCACCCTTGTATGTGAGGAAAAATTATATTTGTGCTCTTCTACAATCTTATCAACATGATTTTGTTGAATAGAGAGGGCTTGGGCCAAGGCTATAGTGGTCGCATTTTCCTTTTTTCACCTTCTGACCAGACCCTGAAGAGGCGAAACTTTGTAGTATGATAGATTACTTTGTGGCATTTTTTTTCAAGACATTAGTTGGAACTACCTCCAATTTCCTATAGAGTTGACCCCCCATAGTAATAATAACACTACAGGGTCGAGACTCATAAACAACATGACACTTCCACATATATGGTTGGCCTAATAGAACATCACAGACTTCCAGTGGGGAAACATCAGATAGCACATCATCCTTGAAGGGCTTGATGTCATAGGACGGACATCACTATTGGGTGATGTAGATATCTCATCTCGTGAAGCCACCTGATGTTGTATGGTTGCGGGTGTAGTGTTGTCGGAAATACAACTGATAAATTACCTTTGTTAAGATGACATTATTTTGGCTTCTAGTATCAATAATGAAATGCAGTGGGGTCCCCTTCACCCACAGCTATGAATGGAAGATGCAATCCCCCTCCTTAGGATCCTCTGGTTCTTTTGGTTGGATTTTTGTGGTTGCAATGGTAGCAGTGGGTTTTGCATTGATGATTTGTTTCCTTTTATTTTTTTTTGAATTAGAGTCCAATTCAGGGCTCGAATATTTTCGTTTAAGTTCAGCCACCAATGACTGTTTCGAGCGACATTCATCGGTGTTGTGCCAAGGGATTTTGTGGAAGTCACACCTCTTTCCGGTGTCCTTCATATTCTTGATACCTTTATTTTCCCGTGGCTTGGATTGGTTGTATTGAGGTTATTTGTTCTGTGAGTTAGAGCCACATTTACTATACTTTGTTGTTGCAAAGTTGCATACTTGAACTCTCGCTTATTCCACTACTTCAATGTATGTTCAATTTTGACAGCATATCAATAAGCGACTCTAAGTGACAAGATGTCCAAAAACTCCATTTCTATTTGGATGTACCTATGTAGACACCCATAATATTTTAGAGCCAGATGTCACTTGGAGTCTTCATCTTGGTGCACAAGGTATAGAAGGTATGTGTGAACTTTGACACTATTTAATCCCTTTCTTGACGCATTGTGGGCAATCTCATGTACTAATCGTCATAGTTTATAGCACGGTAATATTGTTCCTTGATGGATTCCATAAAAAAATCCTAAATGGGTTTGGCCTCAAACATTCCAAACTCCTCTGTAGAATTTTGCTCCCAGTTCTGAATGACCATTTATTGTAAATAACTATAACTATTTTTTTTCCCAATAAACATTTTTCGTGATTCTCCAATATTTTAGGATATATTATAAATATAGTTATTCAATGCAATGGAATTATTATTTTGTTTCATTATAAATAATTATTTCATTATTTTTGTATAAATACAGTTATTGAGAATTATTCACTACAACAAAATTATCATTTTGTTTTTGGTGTGGTTCATACTTCAAGTGATATGAATAATTTGTTTGCTTTTCATGTATTTTTAATATGTTAAATCTCATAAAAATTAACATTTTGGTTTGAGAGTGGATTGTATAAAAAAATAAAATTTCCATTTTGTTTCATAGTGGATTAAATATATATTTTTAATAATTGAAGTATACACAAGTTGTGAAAATTATGATGGTGTTTAGGTTTCTCAACATAGTGTTATAGTTGTTAATTTTTTTAAAAGAAATAAAATTATATAAATGTAGAATTATTATATATTTATCAATAATTTTTACAAAATGAAGAGTGTTATATGATATATTGATTATTTTAAAGAGAAATTATTTTTAATCAAATATTTAATAATGTTAGCATAAATTCTTGCAAGGGGGGCGTTTTCTCTCCAAGATTTGATCCCGTGGCATAAACGTGAAGAAATGGGGCTTAAAAAACCCATCAAATGCATTTTATTCATTTGCAGGCTTGAGCGCCAAGCGCAGCAGTCAGAAGACGTCCATTTCAGACTTAAGTGATAGCAGATGAGCGATCTGGGGTTCAATGGCGAGGATCAATCGATGGAGCAGATTGTCAGTCATCGGGTAAGCCAAAGCCATGGGGTTGCACGAGTTGTAGCACTTGAGAGGGACACGTGGTGTGCGATTTCACTCTATCGCCTCTTCACGCATCGCGACTTTGAAGCACAAGGAGCAACCTCCTCCTAGCCGCAAGACGCGAAGTTCCGAAGGCGTCCAGGACCCGGGCCCACAATATTGTCGAGATGATCAGGACCATCCATCCAGAGGGACACGTGGCGCGCGATTAGGCTATGTCGCCACCTCGCCTTTCGTAACTTTGAAGCACAAGGAGCAAGCTCCTCCCATCCACGAAACGCGAAATGTCAAAAGTGCCTTTGAAGATAGGCACAGGGTCACAGCCCGTGGTCACTTGGGGGCGATAGAAAGAACTGGACAAAGGGATGAAGTGTCGGGTTTAGCTGCAGAAGGGATCACCGCGTTCTCCAGAGACTAGTTCAACTCGACCTCGATCTTGGTGCTCGCTAAAAATAAATGAAGGTGGATGGAGGTAGTTGAAACCTCAGCTCACTCATTAAATGCAAAGCATGGAGGTTCTGGCAGGCAGCCTGCCCGAGATGGTCCTGTATGTTGGTTTTCTCCAAATAAGTCATGTCGAGTTCTCGTCTGACCAGAGGGGTCTGCACACGCTATTTTAGCCTTTAATGTTTCAACTATCCCCCCTGCAAGAGCCATGCTGAGTTAAGGTGGCGTCTGATGAAGGATTTCCGTCCAGGTTTGACTGAAGAGATGCCATGCCTTGGAGGTCCGAGCACGCCTCTGTTGGGCAAATTTTTCTAAGTATATGTACTCATTTTTTCAATTTTTGTAAATATCGATGGTAGAGCATAGCTCCCGATTGTAAAGCTTTAATCCAGCCTCTGGTTTTCTGATTATAGAAGAACATTTGAGACTTCTTGTTTAATGGCAGCCAGCTTCTTCTTTTCCTCTTTTCCTCTAAATCTAAGATCCCGGGCATGAATGATCCAGTATGGTGTTGCATTACTATGTTATGTAGGTTTGATTTCATCAGTTCTGCAATCTTCTTAGGTTCATTTTGAATTTTATTCAGCTCTGAGAGGATCTCATAACCGAGACTTTTCCTCTTTTGTGAAGACTACTGGAAGACCAGACATCCAGAGCAGACTTTATTTCTCCTCATTTCCCTCCCAATACTCACCACTATCATTATTACTGGCTTAAGTTAGGTCAAGACCTCATGTGTCACTGTTGTTCTAGCCCAGTTTTCTGAGTTAGAATGATACTGTTTCGAGTTTACTTCCATTTGATTACCCCTTTATAAACAAATCATGACATAAACTGATGGGCGTCGGGCTCTGCTCCTGCTGCAATCTAGGAGTGACTTCCAATGCCAACATTTATGGCACCGTTGCCAAGGACGAAGTTGAAAATTTTCCTCAAGATTGAACAACATTGAGCCTCTGATTCTGAAGGTGCATCAGGTATCAGAGCCTTTGAAGATTGCTACTGTGCACTTGGCAACTCCATTGTGATGACTCCACTGTGGTGAACCTGTCGTGTTAATTGTGGATTTCAGAGGCAGACACACGCGGTCCCATCTACAGCTGCCTTTAGCTACACCTGAAACTGATCTGGAGGTGGTTCTCAGAAAAGGAGAGGCCTATGAAGGAGAAGCTTCCGCCGTTGAACCAGGTAATCCACCATCTCCTTCTGTAGGAACTTCTTTTTCTCCTCCTCAATTTCTTAGCAGACCTTTTTCTGAAGTTTCTCGTTTCCTGAATTTCGGGAGTGGCTGAGTTTTCCACTCATGGTATAGGATTGGAGGGAAAAATCCTTGTCACTCGCCTCTCCCCTTAAGTTGTACCTTGGCGTAGACCCAGAACCACAGAAGATTTCCCCACTCCTAGCTTTACCACTCCTCCTCTTGTTATTGTTGCCACTTTTGCACAAAGAGAAGCATATGTTGACTTCATCCCATTAGCCTTCTCCCTAAATCCCCTATTGTTTCCCATTCTGGACTTAGAAGCTCATTCCCAGTATCCCCTTTTCGAGCTCCTTCTCCTCCAAATCCTCCTCCACCTAATATTCCCATGGCAGGAGCAAATCCCCCCATGACCAGAATGGAGGCTATAATAGCTGCTAGGTATGCTCCCCTTGTGTTACCTCAGCCTCTCAATGCCCTTCCAACAGATGGTTACCTCAAGCAGCTGCCCAAGTTTACAGGTGAAGGGGACATAGCTGCAGAAGAACACCTTGAAGCCTTCTATAGTTTTACAGACGATCATGTTATCATGCATGCAGATGTATGGATGAGGATTTTCATCCATAGTCTCGAAGGCGAGGCTAGAAAATGGTTTAGGGCCCTGCCTCCTGGATCTATTGATGGGATTGAGGCTTTGGATAGTGCCTTTTTGAGACAATGGGGAGACAAAAAGGACTTCATGTATTACATGACTGAGTTTGGGTCTTTTAAGAGAAAGGAAGGAGAGTCTGTCTCTGATTTCTCCAAAAGATTTAATAAAATGTACAATAAGATCCCCACCGAGATAAAGCCCTCTGAAGCCTCTGCAAAGATCACTTATGCCAGCGCTTTTGATCCTAATTTCTTCCTCCTGCTGAGGGAAAGGAGAGCCACCACTTTGGCTCACATGCAGGACACAGCCATGGAAGTAGAGTCTAACGTATTGGTTGTTGACCAACTCAAGAATAAGGCTGACAGAGACATGTCCAAGAGAAGAACAGAGGCCTCCTCATCCCATTCCTCTCCCCTTCCCCTTCATATGGATGAGGTAGCTAAAGTATTGAAATCCCTTTCAGCTAGGATGGAGAAGTGGGAGTTAGAGGGGAATCCCACGTATAGAAACCCCCAGAATATTGATAACAGAGGTTTCAGGAGGCCTGGTAACAATATGCCACAGACTTTGCCAAAGGAACAAAGAAGTAGAGACAGGGATGGTCAGAGGATTCAAACCCCTTTCTAGGATAGCCTAGTTGCTCATGAGCAAGGGGAGGATGTGGATGAACTCGACCCTGAGATCCACTGCATCGAGGACACTTCCCCGTTTCCTCATTTGACTCAATCTGCATATGAAGAATCCATTATCAACACTCAAATCAATGAGTTGAGTAAAGGGGAAAAGGCTAGCAACACTCCTAACAGATACAATCTCAGGTCAAAAAAGAAAGAAGGGAATTTTGATAGCCAAGATCAGCCCCTCATAGCGAAAAGGCCTACTAAAGCTGCAACAACCACTACTAAAGAAAAGAAAACTCAGAATGCCTCGCCAGCAGCCAAGGAACCTGCCTCTGAGGTAAGGGAAGCTCCTAAGTCTCTCTCCTCCTTTAGTTTTGAGCATGAGATTCAAAAGATTAGAATTCCTGTACCCCTATCCGAACTAGTTAAAAATGAAGATTTCAAAAGGTCCCTCTCCAAGACACTACAATCTGAGCCCCCCCAGCCTTCCACGGACTCAATAAATCTCTAAGATGAAAAGCCAGTAGTCGTCCTAGGTCCCATGGTAGAAGACAAAGATGATTCATCCCCTCCCTTCTACACCTCCCTGAACATACATGATAAAGTGTTGCATAATTGCCTCATAGATTCAGGAGCTTCCCACAACCTTATGCCCAAAATAGTCATGGAAGAGTTGGGACTGGAAGTGACAAAGGCTTATCATGATTTGTACTCTTTTGATTCAAGGAGGGTGCAATGTCTTGGATTCATCAAATATTTGGTGGTCTCTTTATTTCAGCTGCCAATGAAGAGTGTGGTCATGGACATTGTGGTAGCTGATGTTCCCCCCGAGTTTGGCATGCTGTTGTCTAGGTCTTGGATTAAAAAACTTGGAGGAACATTACATATGGATCTCACATATGCCACCATCCCAGTCTTTGTAGGGGAACACAGGAGGTTGTACAGAGAGGCCCAGCTAGCCTATATTGTCAGTGATGAAGCAAACCCCACCAATCATCCCATCTTTGCACTTGACACTAATTTGGGATCTAGTTTATTGCAGATCACTGAAACTCATGATGCCCCTTTACAGATCAGAAAGCAACCCATTTTTAATCAGGAGATACTTCCTCCAACCACCTCTGTTTGGAATATGTTCTTTGACGGAGCTTCTTCCAGTATAGGCGCTGGCGCTGGAGTGGTTTTCATGTCACCTCGTCAAGAGACCATATCCATATCATACAAGTTGGAATTTGAAATTACCAACAATGTGGCAGAGTATGAAGCTCTTATTCTGGGTATAAGGGCTGCAAAAGAAATGGGAATAAGGGAGATGGCAGTGCTCGGAGATATTGAATTGATAATCCAACAGGTCAAGAATGTCTATCAGGCCAAGCATCCTCGGCCCAAAAGTTACAGGAACGAGGTATGGGACCTGATTGATAATTTCTTCTCAACTTTCAACATTTCTTTTGTCCCAAGGGAGGATAATGCTTCGACTGATTCCTTAGCAGTCTGAGCTAGTCTGTTCATGATCCATCTACCACCGAAGATCAATTGTGGGGTTGAGATAAGATATAGGCCATCCATCCCAGACAATGTAAATCATTGGAAGGTATTCGAAGATGACCTTGAAATCGAAAAATTTCTTCAGTGCATTGATGAATTTTCTGCATTGCACATTAAGCAGGACCCTGATCCCAAAGGCAACCCCCACTCTGAGGTTTTCTTAAATAAAATTGTTAATCACCATATTGTCCAATTTCCCAACAACCACATTCCAAGGGGACTAGTCCCTTTAGAAAGATTGTTTGATGGGAATGATATGGGAGTAAAGGGTAGGGTTTCAGATGAAGGTGCTGACACAACTGAGTGCAACATTGGCACATAGGAGGAGCCTATGTTTGTCAAGTTGTCGAGAAGTTTGACCAAAGAACAGAGGGCCGAATATACCGAGTTATTAAGAGAATTTGTCGATGTGTTTGCATGGACCTATGAAGACCTCAAGACATACGACACATCTATCATTGAACAAGAGATCCCACTGAAGGAAGAAGCTAGGACATTTAGTCAAAAGCTGAGATAGATAAACCCTATGTTGTTGCCTATCATGGAAAGAGAAGTGAAGAAGTTGTTAGATGCCCAAATCATTGTCCCCTTGAGATATTCTAAATGGGTGGCCAATTTGGTCCCCGTGAGGAAGAAAAGTGGCGAAATCAGGCTTTGTGTCGAATTTAGAAATCTGAACAGAAGCTCAAGAAAGGACAATTACCCACTGCCTAAGACAGAACACATACTGCAGAGGGTAACTGGTGCATCCATGATATCCATGATCGATGGGTTTTCTGGCTATAATCAAATATCAGTCATGCCCGAGGATAGAGAAAAAACTGCCTTCACCACTCCTTGGGGCACATTCATGTATGCCAAAATGCCCTTTGGATTGACGAATGTAGGAGCAACATTTTAGTGGGCCATGGATATAGCCTTCATTGGGGAAAAATATCATTTTGTGGTGATCTATCTGGATGACACCATAGTCTTCTCCAGGTCTGACAAAGAGCACTGTTGTCACCTGAGAAAAGTGTTCTTGAAGTGTCGAAGGTTTGGCCTATCCTTAAACCCCAAAAAATATTTGTTTGCTATGAAGGAGGGGAAATTGTTAGGTCATATAGTATCAACAAAAGGAGTGAAGATAGATCCCAGCAAGGTAGAGGCAATTCAAACTCTATCACTTCCCTGGTCTAGAAAGGAAGTTCATGCCTTTTTAGGGAAGATTAACTTTCTGAGGAGGTTCATCTCAAATTTCGTTGAGATGGTGAAGCACATCACAGCCATGCTCAGGAAAGGAAAAGAAGTAAAATGGACTGTTGAACCCAGGGAATATTTTATCCAAATAAAAAGGGCATTGACTGAGGCACCTGTGTTGATCAGTCTTGGCTATTCCAAAGACTTCCTAGTTTTTTCTTTCGCTTCTTTTGATACAGTAGCAGCGGTCTTATTGCAGAAAAATGAGGAAGGGTGAGAGAAACCCATTTCCTTCTTCAGTAAAGCATTAAGAGATGCAGAAATCATGTACGAGATCATGAAGAAGTAGGCCTATGCCTTGGTGAAAGATCTCAAAGCTTTCAGAGTCTATGTCTTGCACTCAAAAGTGACTGCATGCGTTCCTTCAGCCTATGTGAAGAACATCCTTATACAGCCTGACATAGATGGGAGAAGAGGTAAATGGATTGCCAAAATCCTGGAGTTTGATCTAGAGATTAAGCCCACCAAGTTGATAAAGGGGCAGGGTTTAGCCAAGCTGCTAGTTGAATCCAATTGCAAAGCCTTGGGGATCAACTTCATCAATGCTTGCTCAGGAACTCAACAAGCTGATTCGCCCAGCCAAAGTTCTCGGGATGACTTGCCACTAATAGAATGTGCTTGGTATCGAGACATCTTGTACTTTCTGCAAGAGTTGAGGCCCCCTGACGGAATGGGTAAAAGTAAGGGAAGGTATTTAAAGCTCAAGGCGGTCAAATATTGCCTCATTGGCCAAGTCTTGTATTGGAGAGACCCTCTAGGGGTGTTGCTGAAGTGTTTGAACCCACAGGAATCCTAGAAGGTTATATTTGAATTCCATAATGGCCTTTGTGGAGAAAATTATTTTTAGAAGACCACAGCTCACAAAATTCTTAGAGTTGGGTACTACCTGCCCACCTTATTCACCGATGTCTGCAGAGAAGTCAGAGCTCGCATCTGATGCCAAAAGTTCTCAGGAAAGAAGCAGCTTAGACCACTGCCACTAAAGCCTGTAGTGTCTTCAACACCTTTTCAACAGTGGGGGCTGGACTTCATCGGGGAAATCCATCCTCCCTCAAGTGGCCAAAATAGATGGATCCTGACTGCAACAGACTATTTCACCAAGTGAATAGAAGCTGATCCCACCAGAAGCGCATCACACAAAGTAATTATCAGCTTCCTGGAGGATATTATAGCCAGATTTGGCTGTCCCAGCAAGATTGTCACTGATAATGTTGCTTCATTCAAATCTAATCCTCTGATTAAGTTCTGTGAGCAGTTCGAGATCTCGCTAATTCATTCCACCCCCTATTATCCTCAAGGAAATGGACTGGAAGAATCTTCCAATAAAATCCTAATCAAGCTCATTAAAAGATTATTGGAAGACAATAAGAGGGCTTGGGATTCAAAGCTCAAATTTTCCCTATGGGCCGATCGAGTGACAACGAAGAAGTCCCTGGGCACCTCGCCTTTTCAGCTGGTTTACGGAGCAGAGGCAATTTTTCCCACTTAGCTCGCCTTACCTGTAGCAAAGTTCTTTCAATATTATGAAGGAGAGACAGATCATATGGTCAGAAGGATTCATCAGATGGTGGAAGTACAACAGATCAAGGAACAGGTGATGGATGCAGCTCATAGTCATCAGCAAAAGGTCAAATAGGCCTTTGACAGGAAGGTCAGGAAGAAGGAGTTTGAGATCGGGGATTTGGTGCTTAAGTGGGATGCACCCAGACAGGATAAGGGAAAACACAGCAAGTTTGACGCCCTATGGATCGGGCCCTTCAAAATCTCTGAGGTTTTCTCAAATAACACGTACAAGTTGTAGGATTTGGAGGGTGAAGAGGTTTTCAACAGCCCAGTAAATGGGCATTTTCTGAAGAAGTGTTTTGTTTGAGCCTTAGATGGCTCCTTTGTTTGTAAATATTGTCCTTTTGGTTCTTTGTTTATTTTTATTTTTTGGCTTAGTAAATGACTCCATAGCCCAATAGCAAGGCACTGAGGCTGCAAAATGAGTTCTTAGAGCATTGCAGGGATGACTCTATCCCCCATGGAGCCTAATGTTAGCACAAATTCTTGCAAGGGGGGCGTTTTCTCTCCAAGATTCGAGCTTGTGGCGTAAACGCGAAGAAATGGGGCTTAAAGAACCCATCAAATGCATTGTATTCATTTGCAAGCATGAGCTCCAAGCGCAGCACACAGAAGACGTCCATTTCGGACTTAAGTGCTAGCAGATGAGCGATCCGGGATTCAACGGCAAGGATCGATCGATGGAGCAGATCGTCGATCATCGAGTAAGCCAAAGCCATGGGGTTGCACGAGTTGCAGCGCTTGAGAGGGACACATGGTGCGCGATTTGGCTATATCGCCTCTTCGCGCATCGCGACTTTGAAGCACAAGGAGCAGCCTCCTCCTAGTCATGAGACATGAAGTGTCGAAGGTGTCCAGGACCCAGGCCCACAATATTGCTGAGATGATCAGGACCGTCCATCCAGAGGGACGCATGGGGAGCGATTAGGCTATGTCGTGACCTTGCCTTTCGTAACTTTGAAGCACAAGGAGCAGCCTCCTCCCATCCACGAAATGTGAAATGTTGAAAGCGCCTTTGAAGATAGGCACAAGGTCACAACCCGTGGTCACTTGGGGGCGATAGAAAGAACTGCACAAAGGGTCGAAGCACCGGGTTTAGCTGCAAAAGGGATCAACACATTCTCTAGAGACCAGTTCATCTCGACCTCGATCTTGGTCCTCTCTAAAAATAAATGAAGGTGGATGGAGGTAGTTGAAACCTCGGCTCAGTCATTAAATGAAAAGCATGGAGGTTCCGACAGGAAGCCTGCCCGAGATGGTCATGTACGCTGGTTTTTTCCAAAGAAGTCATGTCGAGTTCTCGTCTAACCAGAGGGGTCTGCACATGCTATTTTAGCCTTTAATGTTTCAACTATCCCCCCTGCAAGAGCCATGCTGAGTTAAGGTGGCGTCTGACGAAGGATTTCCGTCCAGGTTTGACTGAAGAGATGCCATGCCTTGGAGGTCTGAGCACACCTCTATTGGGCAAATTTTTCTGAGTATATGTACTCATTTTTTCAATTTTTGTAAGCATCGATGGTAGAGCATAGCTCTCGATTGTAAAGCTTTAATCCAGCCTCTGGTTTTTTTATTATAGAAGAACATTTGAGACTTCTTGTTTAATGGCAACCAGCTTCTTCTTTTCCTCTTTTCCTCTGAATCTAATATCCTGGGCATGAATGATCCAGTCGGGTGTTTCATTACTATGTTATGTAGGTTTGATTTCATCAGTTCTTCAATCTTCTTAGGTTCATTTTGAAGTTTATTCGACTCTGAGAGGATCTCATAGCCGATACTTTTCCTCTTTTGTGAAGACTGCTAGAAGACCGGACGTCCAGAGAAGACTTTATTTCTCCTCATTGCCCTCCCAATACTCACCACTATCATTATTACTAGCTTAAGTTAGGTCATGACCTCAAGTGTCATTGTTGTTCCAGCCCAGTTTTCTGAGTTAGAAATTACTGTTCTGAGTTTACTTCCATCTGATTACCCCTTTATAAACAAATCGTGACATAAACTGATGGGCGTCGGGCTCTGCTCCTGCTGCAATCCAGGAGTGACTTCCAACACCAACAAATAATTTTAAAGGAAAATTATTAAGTTTATTTTTTTTATTTAAAAAACACAATATTGTTTGTAACTTTGAAATTATTTATCTCTTGAATTGAGAATTTTTTTCTCATATATGGTAATAAAAACTTTTTTAACATGATAAATAATAAATACTAAGCATATCAATTGATTTAAAAATAACTAAAAAGTTAACAATAAAATATTTCAATCTCTATATATACAAGGAAGTATTAATTATATATTATGATTAAAAATATTTAATTATTATTTATTTAAAATTTAGAGCTCTCAAAAATCATTATAATCTTTGAGGAACGTATGAATGAAACATGACACTCGATCAACATAAAAAAAGAGATAGAAAAAAAGAACATAGCAATTCCACATAAGTTGACTAAGATGCATATAACAATGCATCGTGTTTTTTAGGAACATCACTATGAAATGTAACCTTTAAGGAACATAAGATAATGAGAACAATTAGACATAAGGAACATAGAAATGTAACATAGCCATACTCAATCATAGTCTTGGACAAGGTAACATAATCATAGTCAACCATAACTCTTAAGGAACATAACCATAACCATAACTCCTAAGGAACATAACCATAACCACGGTCATGGTAAACCATAGTTAATCATGGTAAAAGTAGATAATATACAATGATTAGCTCCATTAATTTTCAAAGGTGAAAAATGGAAATAATGGTATTTTAGTATGATCAACCCCATTAGTTTTGAAAGGTGGAAAATGCCACTCATGAACATGTATCAACATTTTTTACTTATATGATTTTGCTAATTAAATTATAATAATTGATTAATTTGATTACCAATATAAATCAAATCACTTAATAAAACTTTAAAAAAGAACAAATTTTTTAAAACAAAGTTGTAAATACCATAACATACGAGAATGACCGGGACATTCAAGGCCTAATATTTTATATAAAAAGTTAAGAAAATCTATGTAAATTATTAAGAGAATATTTTTAGGTTGTGATGCCACGGTGGTGGACATATTGTGACAACGTGAATTATTAATTATGCTAAAAGGCATGACATATCGTGACAACGTGAATTATTAATTACGTTAAAAGGAATACACCTATTGACAATGGGTACATTTAATGATCTTTTAATTATAAATTTCAATTTTATGGTTATCAATTGAAGATGCTAGCATATTCTTAGTCATTCTTCCAAATCAATAAACGAGATCTCATGTTCATAACTTTCTAGCATTTTTAAAAGCTTATGTTAACATGTTTATTATTTAACATTTACTTAATATGATTAAGAAATTATTGTGTCACCATCTAATTGTCACATTCAAATGATTAACAAACTCAATTGAAATTATAAATTTACTCCACTATTAACCTTTTATCATTTTACATTATTACATTTACATTTGTGCCACTTTTACTTATGACAACCACATAATTACAATCATTTCATGTTCATAATTACCCACAACTTTTCAGCATTCAACAACGAGTTAGAAGTTGTGCTAGTTCGATATATACTATTATATCATAGTCTTATCATTTGTCATTTGTATTTAAAAACAACTTTTGCTTGAATTGATTTTACTCATGGGACATGAAAGCTATCTCCTCTTAAAAAAAAAATTGGTAGTGTACTTTTTGGTTCTCCATACTTTTGAAAAATGTATTATATAATATTCTTATCATTTTTCATTTGTAATTCTTCTTACTCACCAAAGGTTAGAACTAAATAGATGAGTTTGTAGTTGACTTTGTATTAGTTTAGTTATAACTATAAATTTTCACTTATTCTCTAATGTTTTACATTAGAGAAACAAATTCTTTATTTTTATGACATATTAAAAATGAATTTTTTACCATTTTTTTTTTGAAAGATTTGAAGTTTTATTGCCCAACCACTATTGTGGATTCTTTGAAAATATAAATTTTCATTTAATCTCATTGTCAGTCTTGCTAGTTTAACATTATCATTGACAATTTAACCTTGGACTATGGCCTTGTACTTTAAATTTCTTATATTGCATCCCAAACTTTGGTAAACATCGAAAGTTGTTTAATTTTTCTTCACGAAATTCCCATCACTACATTTAACATTGAATTCCCTTGAATCTACTCACCATTCACCACCTTATTCATTGTTGGGCATCTAATCATTGCCTTATTCATTATTTCCCCACAATAACATTTATCATAAGAAAATTTGGATGCATCGCCTCAACCAATGCACTACCTTCAAAGCATATAACAACAATTTAAGAAGTTGCACTAGCAACATGAGAGGTAGAGCTAGTGGCAACTACCTCCACTGGTTTTGCTTCTTGTAAACTACATATTCTATGGCCATTGTAACATGATAACACATTATATCTTGGGATCTATCGAAATAGAACACAGAACTATGCTTCTATGTAAACTACATCTTGCAAGGCCTTTGTAACACAATATTCTTTGGATCTTAGAAGGGAACAGTGAACTATGAACTATGTTGCTCAGAAAATGGTTCAGCTTCAGGAACTGCACATGCACTTGGAACCTTGGGGATAATATTCTTTGTGGTAAGAGTTCATTAATTTCACATTCCTTATAAATCACGTTACTAGATACCTGCAAAATTTGCAAAATTTACCTAATATGTTAGTTCCCAGGATAATATTAATTAGAAGAGAGTGCACATTGTGATAGAGTACTTATTGTAGTTGTTAGAGGCCTTAAAAATTGTCTACTTTATAGAAATACCTAAGCATCTCAGTTCAACTCACCCCAATAGTCATATGTTAATCCATGGACAGAACCATAAGTTTAGGAATATAGAACTAGCTCTTTGATTCTTGGATTCTTTATGCTTTGTATAAATTACAATAAAAAATGAATAATATGCATTACCTATATTCAAGCGAAGTGCTTGAGCCATTGATTATTCTCCAACTTTATTTCAAGTACCTAAAAGAAAAAATTATATACAATCTTGAAATTAACTCATTTTTTTTATTTTTTGATATGAACATTAAACACTTCGATATCATTGAAATTTATCACACAATTTCTCTTAACATTGAATCACTACTACAAATAGGGTCAAAATAAAACAAAAACATACAACGATAAGGATAAAATCAATCATGTCGTTGCAAATTACAACATAATTTTAAATTTTAATCTTTTTGTTTCTAGGTGCCTCGATGAAGGTCAGACTTCAGATGAACATCTATATTCGTTGATATTTCAACAAAACTAGAGGATAGTTCATCAATCTATCGACGAACCTAGAGGATGCCAACTACCCATTTGAAAACGGTTTAACGATCACTGACTTGGTTAGCTTTGACAAAGTCAAGAATTGTTGAGAGATCGATAGAGGTTAGTGTTTTCGACTATTTTTTTGCAGGTGCGATGGTCATAAAATGGTTTTATGTGCATTGTTTGTTGCATCATTTATTAGTATTTTTTCTATGTGCTATGTGCCTCAAATCCAATTATTGATCTTCATAGCTCAAATTTTTTACTTTGAAGGTTACAAATTTTTAATATAACTTTGTCTCTTTTTTAAATACCCATATTGGATCCCTAACCCTTACACCCTCTTTCAATTGGGGACACAAATTTTTCCCTAGGAAATAGGTATGAACATGTCTACTCAATTCCATTTAATTATTATACAATTTGTCTTAGTGTAGTTATTTTTATTGTTTGATTTTATTACTTGTTTATAGTCAAGATTTGGAACTTATGTGGTAAAAATGTATGGTTTTGATTTGGAACTTATGTGGTAAAAATGCATGGTTTTGATTTGTTGATTAATTGTTGATTACTATTATAAACCTTTAATAAATCTATGACAAAAAATGGATTAATTCTCTAGTACATATGGGATCAATATAATTCGATGACATTTGTAACATAAGAATATATAATTTGTATAATAATGTACTGCTATTGCTTCAGTGGATTTTGTTGTAAATATAGGAAATACCAATGCCAACACATGAAGATAGTCATGGGATGATTGCTAGGTTAAGGGATACATTGGAGGAACAAGTCAGTACTAATGGGAAATGTTATTTCCCTTGCAATCAATGCAGGGGCTTGAAAAGAAGAAGACTTGTAAGGAAAACAGTTGAAAGACATTGTTTTACATATGGGCATTATGAAGGGGGGCATTCATTTCGTCCCATTGTAAGTTAGTCATTATGTATATATTTGTATTGATTGTATTTATAAAATTTATTTTGTTTTAATATTTGTTGTATACACTAATGTTATTGATTATTTGTAATTGTAAAGATAAATCCTCCTAGGTGTGTGTCACCAAATAAATATCTACCAAGTAGTAATAGAAATATTATTGTACAATATCATGTGAAAGACAGTATGGATATTGAAGATCAAGTCAATCCTATGGAAGAAGATGACACCAATAATATTGTTGAGTCGAATGATGGGACTGTTAGAGTTACTTCACACACACCTAGGATTTATTTTTCCTAAGGCTTTTCCTTTGTTTATTAGTCATTATTCAGTGTCCTATATTCTAGGAAGAATATTCCTCTAGGGAGAATATTGAGAATATTCTCTTTAGTTTTCACTTCATTTTGACTAGTTAAGTGGAGTCTAGATGCTACATTGGTATTATCACCATGAAACATTGGGATCATCATCAGATAATGTGAATTTTCCTTGGGATCATCATCATACTAACGCATTAATCATGATTCCCTGATCTCCTCCTCACTTCACTATGTTTCAGTCAGTTAATTGAAGATTGGTAGACTAGTTAACTCAGCTAGGTGGCAGTTCACTCCTGTAACTACCCGAGAGACTAGACTAGGTGGAATTTTACTCTCATAATGATCTAGGTGGATATCGGTGTCTACCCACCTTTTCCAACTCGCTCAAAACAGTTTTCTGGTAATTTTGGCAATTTACTAGTTTTAGCAGTTCTTACTTCTGGGGCCATTTTGAGGGCCTAAATGAAGCTTTTTATGGATAGAGATTCTCAAATATATAAAAAGGAATGATTGAGCCCCTTAAATTAATATCCTCGATGATACCTTTCGAACGAGCCATTGTGCACCCCGAACAAAGATTGCATGTCAAAGTTACGCCCCGGGAAGTTGATACACCAAACTACCCAAAACAGGGTCCAAAAAATTGTTGGTTTTTCATCTTCTGGGGTTAGGGTTTTGGATTTTATTTATGATAAAAATTCCTTTGGATCCTCATTTTAAAATATTTATCTTCTTGCAAATGCGAGTAGCGGACACATCTTTTCTTAGAGATAAGTTGCCACCATTCTAGCGAGTTTTTCACTCTGTATTTTTACAGTCTTTGTACATTTTCGCTCATTAATAGAAAATTGTGTATTATTGTATCTTTGTGTTTATGGTTTCATCTCTGATACCTTTTTGTTATATTATTGGATATCTGAGATATCTCTATACATTGCTTTATTATTCCTCCTCTCTCATTTCGTGCCGAAAATAATATGGATCACGTAACTATTGGTGTGTGTCCAGATCACTCTAGACCACCATTATGGTGCATCATCTTCTCCTCTAGTGTGCATTGGTTTAGTTATACAGAGTATTTCATGTGTAAATTATTCATTATTCATCTGGTTAATGAGAATTCTTCCATTCTTTCTCTCTTGCTTCTTCTTTCTCATATTCTCTCTGCAAATGTGTGTGTCAATTTCTAGCTAGATCTATTCTGTGCAGGTTCAACACATTTACATGGTATCAAATTCGACGGATTTCTAGGAAAAACACACCATACTCTTTTCGCGGGTATTAAAGATTGAAGAACACATAAAATATGAATTATTCATGGACAATACTTCTCATGCCTCATAACTATTTGGAGTGGAAGCCAAAAATTTGCTTCAAATCAGATGCATAGGCTTGTACCAAATAACTATGGAAATGGAAGTGGAGCATGATTCTGTCGATGAGAAAAATGACTTTCTCAATAGACAAGATATGGCCATAGGATGTATCCTCTAGTTTATTTCTCCTGAAATTCTCCACCAAGTATATGATGACTCACAAGACTCAACTCCAAATGAATTATGGACGAGATTTGAGGTTCTATTCGGGAATAAAGAATATTTTGAAGATTGCATGCAAGATATTGGAAATATAGATCCAAAAGAGAAACCATCAGAAGATCAAGCCTCTTATTCTTAAGAGTCTTCTACACAAGTGTCTGCACAAATTTGTATTCCATTAATTGCAGATGATATCTACTCCATTTCAGATTTGATTTCTAAATTTCATGTGGAATATATATTTCATGCATCTCAAGGGCCACATGCAAACACTTTTGCATTCACCATGTCTGCATATCATGGGACAAAAAGGGAGTCGCGCACATCAGATTCAATTCTGGTATTTTCTGAGAAAATTTTGCAGAAAAAAAGGGATGTTTGAATTCCTCTCAGAAAAATATCCAATTTCAAAAAAACTTCGTCCAAAACGGAGTCTCAAAAGTGAAGTTATGATCATTTAAAATCAACAAAATTTCATCGTTTTTCCGGAAACAGCCGCATGGTTTTCAAAATTTCATCCAAACTTTATTTGGATCTTCTTCATTACAAGAAGAGAAAGTGGATATGTGTGGATATCTCAATGGTAAATCTACTTCATCAGATCCATGCAGACATCTACATATTCAACAAAATATTCAATGATCACAAACTTGCACAGTTGTGTGGACTTCTTGGAGTGAAGGACAAGGTTGCTTAGNNCCCATGAGGTTTTCCCTCTTTCCTCGTTTATTTTGTGTCTCATTCTTATATGCATTGTACAATGGGTACCTAACATGGCCTTGGTTGTCGGGACCCATTCATCATGTACACCCTAGTAGTGTTCAGAGGGGGTGTTGGAGATATTACACACTCACGTAGAATTATTTTCCTAAGTTTGATAGTCCAATGTTGAGAACGATTCCTTAGATGAGAATATTCTTAGAATATTCCCCTACAAAATAGGGAATTCATTTTCAGTTCAGAGTCAGTTACACTCAATTAGGCTAGTGGAAGTCACTCATGCATGGAAACCTCAGTTTTATCACCAGCAGTTGCATGTGTCTCTCTCACTTCCACACATGTGTCTCATTTAACTGATGATTGCATGGATCAGTTAATCAGTTAATTATGTGGAGTTACCTAACATGGTCTCGTTGTCGGGACCCATTCTTTATTTTCACCATAGTGATGTTTAGGGGGGATGTTGGAGTTACTTCACACACCTAAGATTTCTTTTTCCTAAGGTTTTCCCTATGTTTATAAGTC
The DNA here is from genome assembly GCA_009831015.1 of Picea engelmannii. Taxonomy (NCBI): domain Eukaryota; kingdom Viridiplantae; phylum Streptophyta; class Pinopsida; order Pinales; family Pinaceae; genus Picea; species Picea engelmannii. The sequence goes on from ML807234.1 coordinate 21,779, forward strand.
ATTATTTAGTCTCTTATATTCTAGGAAGAATGTTCCTCTAGGTAGAATATTCTCTTTGGTTTGACTAGTTAAGTGGAGTATAGATGGTACATTGGTATTATCACCATGTAGCATTGGGATAATCACCATATAATGCACATTGTCCTTGGGATCATCACCAGACTAGCACATTACTCATGATTTCCTGATCTCCTCCTCACTTCACTCAGTTTTAGTTAGTTAACTGAAGACTGGTAGACTAGTTAACTTAGGTAAGTGATAGTTCACTCTCGTAACTTCCCGAGAGACTAGACTAGGTGGAATTTTACTCTCGTAAATTTTGTGTGTGCCCATATCACTCTATACTACCACTATGGTGCATTGGCTTCTCCTCCAGTGTGCATTGGTTGAGTTATACATAGTATTTCATGTGTAAATTATTCATTATTCATTTGGTTAATGAGAATTCTTCCATTCTTTTTCTCTTAATTCTTCTTTCTCATATTCTCTCTACAAATGTGTATGTCAATTTATAGCTAGATCTATTATGTGCATGTTCAACACATTTACAGGGACAAATAGATTGATACAGAACATATTTTATCCTATCAATGAGTAAAATGATGATGATATTTATGATGTACCTCTACTTGAGAAGGTAGAACATCCCCTTTTTGAAGGCTCAAGAAAAAATATTCTCTTTGCCGTAATATTTTTTGTGAACTTGAAGGTATTGAATGATCTGTCAAATATTTGTCTCACATGGATCCTAAGGTACGTAATATAATTCGTCACATATTATACATAAAGGTCGACTTTATTTTTCTTTATTTAGTGTCAATTAATGTGTAAATTAAGGATGCAATATTTTTTATTACTATTATTTATTAACTAGTTATTTTTTTATGTTGTATATTGTTAGGTAAATTTTTCTTACCACTGTCAAATAATTTACTTCACACACACCGAAATATGCGTGCCATTATAAAAGATATTGGAATTGAATAACATGTTATTAATTCATGTTTGAATGATCATATTATATATTATGGACAATATGCATCAAAAACCAAATTTATGCAATGTCAAATATGCAGATATTGATCCGATATTGAGTAACAAAAAAGTTGTATCATAAGGTTCTTCGTCATATTATGATAATTCAATGTTTGCAACGATTGTTTAGGTGCCAAAGAATTGCATAGTTTATGGATTGCCATGCACAACATGGAAGTGAAGATGGTGTTCTTCGAATGCATTAGATGGTTCTACATTTAGGGACATCGAAGAAAGATGGCCAATTTTTAAAGAAGAACCTCGTAATGTTAGGCTTTCGTTGGGAGCTGACTATGTCAATCCATTTGGTGAGCTCAAGTTTATTTACTCGGTGTGGCCTATTTTTTGTTATAAACAATAACCTTCATCCGTGGATGTCAAGAAAGAGAGAGCACACGATGTTGGCAATG
>ML807234.1:23287-46921 GCA_009831015.1 Picea engelmannii
TATATATATATATATATATATATATATATATATATATATATATATATATATATATATATATATATATATATATATATATATAAGGTAGTAATTATGTGTACTTTCACCCAATTATTTAAGTACCAAGTGTAAGATATGAATGTATATATTGAGCCTCTTGTCGATGAGATACTAAATTTATGGGTTGGCATCACCATGTACGACATCTTTAGACTAATAGGGAAAAATAAATTTCAAATCCATGGAATACTTACATGGAAAATTCATAATACCCCAGGGATAACACATTTTTGCGGTATGTTAACATATTGATGTACTTTAATAGTATATAATTTTATGAAAATATGATGCATGCTTCTTAAATATAATTTCCATGTTACATTAATAATACTAACATTAATCCATATAATATTGCAGGGCTTAAAACAAAGGGTAAATTCGCATGTCCAATTTGTGGTCCTCGGATGAAATCGTGTCGTTCAAGAAGTATAGGAAAGGAGGTATTTGATGAGTATAGGCACTTACTCCCTAGGAACCATAGGTATCCAACTACATAAAAACATGTTTTCAATTTGAAAGAATAGACTAGAATAAAACCACAAAGAATAACACCTCACCTATGGAAGTTGGAATATATATATATATATATATATATATATATATATATATATATATATATAAACACATAGACTAAATTCTTACCTTGACATTCTATTATATTCCAACTTCCATAGGTGAGGTGTTATTCTTTGTGGTTTTATTCTAGTATATATATACATATATATTACAATTTTAACTTGTATAAATTATATTTATTGTATCTAACAATTATTGTTTTAATCTCATTAATTATTTATTTATAAATGTCTTCAAGGTATTAGTGGGCTTTCACAAGGAATGAAAATTTACCCTCTACAATTCAATAGGTTTCCCTCCTATGATCACCTACAAATAGCTCATTTGTTTGATACAATGCATATCGAGAAGAATGTAACAAAAACATTGTGGAGAATTGCAAATGGAATGAATGACAAAGAAAAAATTGTCGAAATTTGTACTAACATTCATGAAGCTAATCATGCATTGCAAAATGTGATTTATTCAAATAGAAATGAAGTACACTGAAATAGTCTTCCATGGTTATTTACAAAGAAGGGAAGCAATGTTGTAAAAGAGGTCATTCATAAAATCAAATTTCCCATGGGAGTTTCTTCAAACATAAATAATATCTTAACAAAGAAAGGTGAATTTGGTGGGGTGAAAACTCATGACTGACATACCTTCATTAAGGTAATTATTTTGGACGTATATTTCTATATTGGTAAATATATGACTTTTTAGTATTATAATATGGTTTTATTTTCCTAAAAATTAATCATCCCTTTATTGTTACAGTATGTTATACCTTTATCTCTCTTTGACATCTTTGACAACAGTGTAAAACAAGTTATATATGATCTTGAAAAATATATGAGGTAAATATTAATGATTTATATGCAAAATTGTTGTTGCTCAACTTGTCAACATAGGTTTTACTTTCAATGTATATACGTTGTTGTTGAAACCTATGATCTGATTTTTTTGTATCTTGTGTAGGTGGGTTTCATCTAAAGAAGTCCATAAAGAAGATATAAAATATTGGAGGAGAGAAATTCCTCGGCTAATGTGCGAAATGAAAAAGTATCTACCTCCAAAATTTTCAATGCACAAGAACACTACCTCATACACGAAGTTGAGGAGATTGAAATGTGTGGACCTGTACACACAAGTTCAATGTGGATGGTGGAGAGGCACTTGAATTCATTGAAGCCTTTCGTTAGACAAAGAGAACTTCCTAATGGATCTATGGTGGAGGGTTATATGGCATATCAATCATTGTTGTATATTAGTCAGTATCTTCCTAAATTAGCAGCAAAAATCATGAAGGTGCCTCATATTTTTGGATCTCAATTCCATTAACAAATTTGAAGGGGAGGTCTTGGTCGGGAAAGGTAGAATGAGGAAAGTGAAAGGTAATTATATGGTAGATATCTATAATAATTTTCATTAATATTGATTTATTTCTATATTGTACTTATTTAAGTTTTATTTAGCTTCCATAATCAATTATTATTTAATCTTTAATCTATTTAGTAATTTTTATTTTTTTCATACAGTTGGTCGAGAGTGGGATGCACTACAGTTGTACATCGTTAACAATCTTAATTGGATGAAAGTATGGATAGAACGATGTAATATACAATGTAACGGTAGGTTATCATGGGAAGGGGTGGATACTTTTTTTAAAGAAGATCATTGTAATCCAGATACCGATCTTACTCAGAGGGAAATTGATTTAGCATATGGTTTAAAATATAAACATACAAGCATATTATTCACCCACATCATGTTTTTGTTATTTTTCGTTCTATCAATATAGGTCATAGTTTGTTTATTTTCTAAATTTTTACTAAGTCTAAATATTTTTATTCATTGACAAATATGGATTTTTTATGTGGGGCATATTGCAGTTGAAACACCACAAGGTTATGCAGTGTAATGATCGTAAATTTTTCTTCAAAAAGTTGGATGATAAGAAGAAAACCTATGATTCTGGGATAAGTGCAGTCTTTCAGGTCACTAATGTTTCCTCTAGAAGTGACATGCATCCAAAAGTATTTGAAAATAGATACTATGGGTATTTGAATGATATAATTGAGTGTGACTTTAATTCCTTCAAGTTAGTTATGTTCAAGGTCAAATGGTACATGTTACAAATGAACGAATGTGATCCCAAAAGAATTTTTATTGAGCATGCCAATGTATTTACCATGGTTAATATAAGGACATTTGAGCCAGGTATAGAAACTTATGCTTTTCCAAGCCAATGTGAGCAGGGATTTTATTCATAGGTTCCAGTTAAAGCAGGTTGGTCGTACCTTGTTAGATATGATCCAAGAGGAAGGATTGTAAAGTATAATGTACCATAAGAAGATGATATTGAAGAAGAAGAAGATGCAGAGGAGCATGAGGTAGATGTACCATCAGATGAAGAAGTCGAAGAAGTTGATCCAGATGTAAATGATAATGTTCTCGATTATTGTATTGGCGATGATATTATTGAAAATGACTTCAATGATGATAATTTTTATATGGCCAATCCTTTGAATGTCAATTTTGAACCAGATGATACATATGTAGACTTGGATGAAGAAGAAAATGATCAATAATATTGTAGAAATTATGAAATGTATGAGTTATTTGATTATATCTTTTACATGATTTATTCTCTTTAAATTATTTATTTATATGGGTTCATCATCATCATCATCATCATCGCAGTCATCATCATCATCGTCATCCTCGTCCTCATCATCATGGTCATCATCATCATCATCATCATCATCATTGTATTCTTCATCATCATCTACATTCTTGTTGTCATCATCATCATCGTATCCATTGTCATCATCATTGCCATTGTTATCACCATCACCATTCTCGTAATCATGGTCATGACCATTTTCATCATCGTCATCGTCATCATAATCGCCATTGTCATCGCCATGAATCATCATCGTCGTCGTCGTCGTCATCGTTGTCATCATCATCGTCGTCGTCATCATCTTCATGGTCATCATCATTAACATTATCATCATCGTCGTCATCACCATTGTTGTCACCATCGTCATAATCATCATCGTCATCATCATCTCCATTGTTATCACCATAAATCATCAACATCATCATCACATTCCATCATCATCATAATTTCCATTGTTATCTTCATCACCATCATCATTTTCATCACCATCATCATCATCATCATCATCATTATCACCATTGTCATTGCCATAAATCATCATCATCGCACTCCATCATCATTTATATTTTCATCATCATCGTCATCATCATTTTCATCACTATCATCATCGTCATCGTCATCATCATCGCCGTGAATCATCATCATCATGCGCCATCATCATCATCATCATTTCCATTTTCATCATCATCTCCATCATCATTGTCATGATCACCATCGTCGACATCATCGTTGTCATCATTGCCATTGTTCTCATCATTGTTGTGATCACCAACGTCGTCATCATCATGATCATTGTCATTGTCATCACCATAAATCATCATCATCATTATTTTGCACCATCATCATCATCATTTCCATTTTCATCATCATCATCATCATCATCATCATCATCATCATTTTAATCGTCATCAGTATGAGCATCATCGTCGTCGTCGTCGTCGTCGTCGTCGTCGTCGTCTTTTTCATCATCATCCTCATAATCCTCATCATCGTCGTCATCATTTTCATGATCACCATCGTCATGGTCATAATCATCGTTGTCATCATTGTCATCACCATCGTCGTCATCATCATCATCATCATCATCATCGCTATAAATCATCATCATCATCATCATCATGTGCCATCGTCATCATCGGTTCCATTATCATCATCTTCTTCGTCATCATGGTCATCATCATTGTCGTCATCATTTTATTTTTCATCATCATTAACATTGTCATTGTCATCATCGTCGTCATCTTCATTTCCATTGTCATCATCATTATCATTGTCATCACCATCGTCATTGTCATAATCATTTTCATGACCATCATCGTTGTCAGCGTCATCATTTCCATAAATCATCGTTGTCGATGTCATCATCGCCATAAATTGTCATCATGGTCATCATCATTGACACTATCACCATCATTGTCATCGCCATCATCATCATCATCACCTTCCATCATCATCATCATCGTCATTTTCATCATCATCGTCATCATCATTTTCATAACCATAATCATCATCATCATCATCACCACCACCATAAACCATCATCATCATCATCGTGTTCCATCATCATCAACATTTCCATTGTCATCATCATCATCATCGCCATAAATTATCATCATCATCAAGCACCATCGTCATCATCATTTCCATTTTCATCATCGTCTTCATCATTGTCATCTCCATCATCATCACCATCATCCTCAACTTCATCATAATCTCCATTGTCATCACCATAAATCATCATCATTGTGTGCCATCGTCATCATCATTTCAATTGTCATCACCATCGTCATCATCATTTTCATGATCACCATCGTCATCATCATCATCATCATCATCATCATTTCCATTGTCCTCATCATTGTCATCATCATTTCCATTGTCCTCATCATTGTCATGATAACCATTGTCACCATCATCATCATCATCATCATCATCGTTGTCATTTTCATCACCATAAATCATCATCATCATCATTATTGCACACCCTCATCATCATCATTTCTATTTTCATCATCATCGTCATCAATATGGTCCTCATCATCATCATGATCCTCCTGATCCTCATCATTGTCATGATCACCACCATCATGGTCATCATCAATGACATTGTCATCATCATCATCATCATTTCCATCACCATCGTCATCATCACCATCATCATCATCATCATCATCATTGTGCATCATTGTCATCATCATTTCCATTGTCATCATCATCGTTATCGTCATGGTCATCATCATCGTCGTCGTTATTGTCTTCGTCATCATCATCGAAATTTTCATTGTCATCATCATCATCATCATCATCATCTCCATTTTCATCATCATTGCCATTGTCATCACCATCGTCATTGTCATAATCATTTTCATGACCATCGTCATCATCATCGTCGTCATCATCATCTCCATCATCATCTCCATAAATCGTCGTCTTCATCATGGTCATCATCATTGACAATGGCAGCATCATCGACATCATCATATTTATCACCCTCATCATCATCATCATCATCATCATCATCAATAACACCATTGTCATCGCCATAAATCATGATCATCGTCGTCGTCCTCATCCTCGTCGTCATCATCATGCACCATCGTCGTCATCATTGTCATTGTCATCATCATCGTCATCATCATTTTCATCACCATTCTCATAATCATCATCATCATCATCACAATTGTCATCATCATCATCATCATCGTGTGTTATCGTCATCATCATTTCCATTGTCATAATCATCGTCATCATCATTATCATCGCCATCATCATCATCACCATCATCATCATCGTCATCATTATCATCATCACCATTGTCATCTCCATAAATCATCATAATCATCATTGTGCGCCATCGCCATCATCATTTCCATTGTCATCATCATTATCATTTTCATCGACATCATCATCATCATCATCATCATCATCATCGCCATAAATCATCATCATCACCATCATCATCATCATCATCATCATCGCCATAAATCATCATGATCACCATCATCATCATCACGTGCCATCGCCATCATCATTGTCATCGTCATCGTCATCATCATTTTCATTATCACCATCATCATTGTCGTCGTCATCGTCATTGCCATTTTCCTCATCATGATTGTCATGATCACCATCATCATCATCATTGTCATGATCACCATCATCATCATCATCATCATCATCATCATCATCATTTCCATTGTCATCGCCATAAATCATCATCATCATCATCGCATGCCATCGTCACCATCATCATTTCCATTGTCATGAGCATGGTCATCATCGTCGTCGTCGTCATCATCGTCATCATCATCAACATCATCATTGTCATTATCACCATCGTCGTCATCATCATTGGCATTGTCATCATCATCATCATCATCATCATCATCATCATCATCATCATCATCATCATCATCATCATTGTCATCGCCATAAATCATCATCATCATCATCATCATCATCATCATCTACATTGTCATCGCCATAAATCATCATCATCATCATCATCATCATCATCATCATCATCGCGCGTCGTCGTCATCATTGCCTAGCAAAATTCAGTGGGTTTGTCTTTGAGATAACATGAAAGGTTACTAGAGTGGCTTGGCCATTTTATCTACAATGAAAAGTCCCAACTATTGTGAGATACGATTAATCACAAAATATAACCTAACCTACAAAAATTCAACCGATTTTTCTTTCAGATAATTTCATAGGTAACTTGGAGTGGCTTGGAAATTCTATTCACAGTGAAAAGTCCCAATTATTTTGAAAGATGATTAATCGCACAGTATATTACAAACCAACTAATGAGATAAGTATCCCAAGTTAACAAGTAAAATAACAATATAAAAAATTCATAAGCTTGTTGAAAGCATATCTCATATAAAACACATTGAAATTTCACAATATTTCATTTTGACTAACAAACGTATCAAAAATTCAATCAAAATTAAAATTACATATTATATTCTACAAGGAAGATGAGAAATAATTAAAATTTTAAGACGAGAAAGAATAAAAATTTTAAGACGGGAAATCCATTGTTGAAAATGTACATCGTATGCATGAATATGACATATCAACATGGATCCAAGCAAAATGACATTGTGATCCTAGAGAATGTAGGTGGATCATAGTGTTGACTATGATTGAATCCATATCGCTACGTGTATCACATAGCACGCTCATGTATCACACGAAATCTGGTATCACGAGGAATCACTAGTAAGAATAATGGACCTCAATACTAGGAAATTTATTGAAAACTCTTATGGTTTATTTGGTTTCAAAGTGATTGTTATAGTTTGGCTCTTCGACCTTTTAATTATTTCATTAATTATTTCATTGCACTATTGTAGAATGATCAAATGTGCTTGAGTTGTACTAAAACTACGGTTTCTCATTTGACCTTAAAAAGACTATGGACACTAACCATGGATTTTATAAATTTTATTTTAACTCTTCTTTTTATTTAATATCAAATGTTATGGAAATTTTATGATATCACTAAGATCAACCATTCTAAAACTCCAATAGTCTTGAATATAAAATCAAAGGACAATAATTTATTCAATGAAATATTAGATAAAGTATGAGATCTTCACTATGATATGTCCCTTTTGTTAACAAACTAAAACTTATTTATATATTTGAGTTGGGTATTGTTGAAAAATTAGGGTTTTTTTATGATAAGAAAAATTAGAGATTAGGGTTTGTTTATGATAAGAAGAATTAGAGTTTGTTATGATAAGAAAAATTAGGATTAGTTATTGAAAATTTAAAGTTTTGTTATGATAATAAAAAATAGGGTTTGTTAATAGATAAATCCTAATTTTTCAATAACAAATCCTAATTTCTCATAATAAAACCCCTATTACTATGTATAGTTTAGGGTTTGTTATGATAAGAAGAATTAGAGTTTGTTAATGTAAGAAAAATTATGGTTTGTTATTGAAAAATTAGGATTTTGTTATAATAAGAAAAAATACACTTTGTTATTCATAAACTCTAATTTTTCATAACAAAACCTTATAATTATGTATCTTTCTAATTATAACTATGTGTTTTTTTGTTTTGGCACCTCTTATAAATGATTATTTTGTTGGTTTAATTGAAATCAAATTGTTTAAGATAATAATCAAATACTAACATATAAAATGTAAATACTTTTGAATTGAAATTAAATTATTTAAAATAGTCCCCAAAATACCAGTAATTGAACAAATTTAAACAATAATAATAGTGAGGACATTAAATAAATAAAAGATTGTATTCAAAAATTAACAATATTAAATAATTATATTATTGTTTTATAAAAGAAAAAGTCTTCAATGTAAATCAAATGTCTAAAAACATAAAAGTGATTGATATACATTGTCGGCAACGTAATAAGAACAATAAAAAGTGTACAGTGATATTGCATGTTGTATATAGAATATAGAATAGTTGATAACGTCATACTTGGAATAGTTACCATGAGGTATTATATAAAAATATTAATTGGAATCACCTATCGGTGTTCAACAGCCACATGTTATGTGGTTGTGCTAGTTGTTATACATTATCGATACCTAGATTATTTTATTATCGGACTATTGCTTTGTAAAATTAGTAATTGATATGAACCATCGTCCTCGAAATATTTTCCTGTCACTTAGTTGATAACAATGGAAAAAGTGTAACTATGACATGATGGAAGCATCAATTCACTAATGAGTAGCATCACTTTCAGTCTATTTGCGTTAGTAGACTAAAAATTTAACCCGACCATTGTAAGTGTGGAAGCTCGCATCGGCTTCTTCTGTTTCTTCCAAGCTTGAATACAACCTCTGTGAAACATATGGAAGACACAACAAACCCGTTCTTCCCATCCAACTCAATCTCATCCAGACACAGAGCATGTTGTATCAACATTTTGATGTGCTTTTGTCTGAACTGAACCAGGCTCTAACATATGAAAGACACAACAAATTCATTCTTCCCATCCAACTCAATCTCATCCAGACATTGAGCATGTTGTATCAACGTTTTGACATGCTTTTGACTAAACTAAACCAGGCAAGAGTCACTTATCCCTCCTCAAGGGAGACGAAAGTGACCTAGTTCGTTCCCATTCATAGTCATTCCACTAGTCCAAGGGTAGTTTAAATATGGCATCCAACAGATAAAATTTCCAATCTATCCAACTCTAGCTGCGTCGCGTGAGTCTGTCAATATCGTGGGATGAGTAATCATTGGCAATGGGGTTGATGTTTTTCTTCAACACCACGTATGGGTGATCCATATTATTTTCGGCACGAATTGAGAGTAGAGATATAATAAATAAATGTACAGATATATATCATATATCCAATAATATAACAGAGATATATCATAGATATAACCATAAACACAAAGATATAGCAATACACAATTTCTATTAATGAGTGAAATGTACAAAAGTGTAAAATTACAGAGTGAATGACTCGTTAGAATGGTGGCAGCTTATCTCTGAGAAGAGATGTGATGGCTATGCTCATTTGCAAGAATATGATTATTACAATGAGGCTCTAAAGGCCTTTTTAACATAAAGAAAATCCAAAACCCTAACCCCAGAAGATGAAAAGCCAATAATATTTTGGACCCTGTTTTGGGTACTTTGGTGTATCAACTTCCCAGGGGAATAAATTTGGCATACAATCTCTGTTTGGGGTGCACGATAGCATGTTGTAAAGGTATCTATGAGGAGCTTCATTTTAGGGGCTCAATAAAAGGATCTTTTTTAACAATGAGGTGCCTGATCATGAAAAAACGTCGTTTAGGACCTCAAAATGGCCCTGGAAATTTAGGAACCGAAAAAACTACTAAAAATAGTAAATTGACAACAATTTTTTTTGATCCAGTTGGAATAGGTGGGTGGCCACCAATATCCACCTAGATCAATCTTCCCTCCTTAAGAAGCAATGGTCTCCATTGTGTTGATTTTTTGAGGGAGAGGGGAAAGCGTTTGTTGAATCTGAATCTTGGCGAGTTTCTTGCCTTGTTGGAGAAGTTGTGTTGCTTGGTTTGTGGGAGGTTGTCAAGAACCTAATGAGATGAATGTGTGCAAAAAGAATATTTATGATTTTCTTCAATCTTGTTGACCTACTTATACTGGATAGAAGGTGCTTGGACTGAGGCTGTAGTGGTTGCAATGCTCTTTTGTTCACCTTTTGAACAGATTGTGAAGAAGCTGAATTTTGTAGTATGATATCCTACCTTGCAGCTCTGTTTAAGTGGGACGGTAGTTGGAAATGTCTCTATTATCTTGTAGAGATGACCCCCTAGAGTAAAAATGACACTACAAGGTCGAGACTCATAAATAGCATGGTGCTTCCACATATGTGGTTGGCCCAAAAGAACATCATAGACATCCAGTGGTTCAACATCACATAATACCTCATCCTTGAAGGGTTGGATGTTGTATGACAATCGTCATTGTTGGCAGACATGGAGATCTTGTCCCTGGTGAAGCCACCCGATGTTGTATGGTTGCGAGCGTGGTGTTTTTTACAATCCCAATTGCTTGAATTACTCTGCTGAGATGAGGCTATTTTGGCTTCCGTTATCAACAATAAAATGCAATGGGGTCCCCTTCACCGACATTTGTCAATGAAAAAGGCACTCCCCCTCTTCAGGATCTATTGGTTCTTCTGGTTGAATTTTTACAGTCATGACAATAGAAGTGGGGTATGCGTCGATGATCTGTCTTATTCCATTGTTTTTTGAATCAGATTATGAATTAGGGTTCAGATCCTTTTCTTTGATCTCGACCCCCAATGATTGTTTTGAGAGACATTCATTAGTGTTGTGCAAGGGGATTTTGTGGAAATCGCACCACTTTCCAGTGCCCTTCTTCATCTTTTTGTTACACTTCTTTTCATGTGGCTTGGAAAGGGTTTTCAGAAGATTGTTTGTTAGGGACATCTTTATCATACTTTCATTATTGTGGATTTGCAGACCCAAAATCATGTTTGTTCTAGTGCCTAAATTTCTTCTTGATTTTTATAGAATATCGATAGGCAACTCCCAGTGATGAGATGTCTAGGAAATCCATTTCGGTTTGGATGTACCTATGAAGAGCCCTGCGGTATTTTAGAACTAGATGTCGCTTAGAGTATTTGATACCTAGATTGGTGAGCAAGGTATGGAAATTATTTGTGAACTCCAACACTGTTTGGCCCATCTCTTGCCACAGTGTGGTCCATCTCATGTATTGGTCATCATAGTTACCAATAGGTTAATATTGTTCCTTGATCACATCCACACAAAAAATCCCAAGTGGGCTCAACCCCATATATTCCAGACTCCTTTGTGGAACTTTTCTTCCAGTAAGTTTCCCACCAATGTTTGAAATGGGGGAAGAGCCTTAAGGAGTGTGAAGTTGATCTTTTCCCTATCGGATAAATTGTGAATAGAGAAATAACCTTCTAACAGATTTAACCATTTTTCTAGGGCATTTGCATCTATTTGTCCTTCAAATACAGGAATATCAAAATTAACTTGTACCTTGAAAGGAGAGGTGCCTCTGAAGTGGTCGCTTGATGAAGATACGCCTATTTTTATCAGCAGGAGTTGAAGGATGTGAGAAACATTCTCCATCATTTCGTCCATGTTTCGCTTGAGAGCTTGCTCAAGAAACAAATTAATAGAATATTTTTCTCTATTGTTTTTAATTTATTCCACCATGGAGGATTTCTTGGGCATGTGAGAGTGATTTTCCTCTAGATATACAATCTCGATACCCAACTTGCTATACCAGGACCTCATCAAGGACATGCACTGAAAAACGATCAAGAGCAGCCTATTATGATACCACTAATCCGGATTATTTTGGGCACGAAATGAGAGCGGATATATATTAAAGAAATGTACAGAGATATATTAGATATCCAATAATATGACAGATATATATCAGATATATAACCATAAACACGGAGATACAATAATACACAATTTCTATTATTGAGTGAAATGTGTTGGATTACTGAGAGGGGGGGTGAATCAGTAATAGCGTAATTATAATCATTTTTCTCCAAATAATCCAAGTGTTATATCAATGTAGAATTATTATCCAATAATGAGCAATAAGAAATGAACAATCACACACATACATAGTACACCAATGTTTTATGTGGAAACCCAAATTGAGAGAAAACCACAGAATGCTTTATCTTATATGTATTGAATAATTACATTAATTGGAAGCACCAACTTCCTTTATTTTCTGCTGCAACTAGAAGGAGGCTCCAACCCCCTAGTTTCTCAGGCTACAACCTAAGGAAATCCCCAACTCCCCAATTCTCTAGAAACAACCAGAAGGAAGCTACAAACCCCTATGTTCTCCGACTACAACTGGAAGGTGGCTACAACCACCTATCCTTGCCCCGTAAAATTGCCTTGAAGTAGAAGTAGAATGATGGAACCACTGTCACACTATCACTGTGAGATATATCGCTATAAACATGTACCAATAAACCTGAACCATGCATCAACCTGTATCTCAAACTGTAATCAACTTGTACCATAAACAAGTGCATCAATCATGCACCAACTTGTACCAAACAATCTACAATCAACATGTACCATAAACAAGTGCATCAACCATGCACCAACCTGTACCAAACAATCTGTAATGAACCTATACCATAAACAAGTGCAACCAACCATGTACCAAGTGTGTACCAATCATGTTTCAAGTACTCATAAACTATGACTCATCAATATGTACCAACATCATCAACTATACACCTCATGCATGTGCCAACTCATCAACTACTTGTCTCAACCATGTACCCAACTTGTACCTCAACCAAAATGCCTCATCAATTTCATCATCCAAATATGATTTGTAACTTTGTAATAGACCTAGTGTATATGATCACATAGCTGCAAACCTTCCTTAACTTTAACAACAAGATACTATAATTTTCATCAAACGTTTCTTTAGCCTCACAAGACTAGTTTTGGATTAGTCAACAACCCTAACTTGAAATAATCATAACTTTTTACTTGTAATGAATAAATATCTGAAACTGATAAACAATGTTCTTTAGTGTGTTGTATGCAATTCCTCCAGGTTTCACTACTTGGAACCTCTCAGAAAAGGAGTTATGGAAAAAATGACACACCTTGCTGAATTTTGGCTTATTCTAGAGAGAAACCTTGTAGAGCATGCCCCACACAGAATATTTGTTTAATTGATCTGAAACTTAGAAAGCATCATTAAAAGAATTTATCCTTCCTTGAATTCCGGCCTTATTTTCTTCACTTTCTTCATAAATTCGGCCTAGATATCCTTTGGTTACCTCAGACACCTATAGGTATTCAATATGCTCAAGTGTGTCTTAAATGAGAGAGCCTTGCCTCTTATTTATACTCTCCAAGTAGCTTCCTTAAAAACATCTTCTAGGTCACTTTGCCCACTTTCCTTATTTTAGGCTTAACCCAATTCTAATTTCTACATTAAATTTATTATTGAATTAATTTATTTTGTATTCACTTTGAATTATAGTACACTCATCACTTCACTTTATTATTTAAATTTTAAAATATCTTAAACCACTTTGACTACTTTGACCTTTTGGGGCTTCTAGATGACATATGAGGGTCCTCCAATTTCGTAAGGTCATAACCCTCAAACCATGAGGAGTTATGTGACATTCCACATACCACCAGAAATGGAATGGCATGTAATATCCATATAGAATAGTATTACCTGAAAATATATCAAAACTCATATCGTTATCCATCAAACAAACTTGGGTCCATTACCCAAACCTGGGTTCTCCAACTTCGCATGGTCATAACTCTCTAACCGTGAGGAGTTATGTGACATTCCACATACCACCGAAAATGGAATGATAAGCATTATCCATATAGGATAGTTACCCTAACAAATTTAGTGGCATTCATCTCATTATTCCACAAGTAAGCATGGGTTCTCTAACCATACTTCTAGGATAACTCAATCTGCAAAGCATCTTCCTATGAGGGCTTTCACCATAAGGGGACAACTTTCATCCATTTCTACTTATTATCAAACATGACAAGACAATAACGAGTCATCTTTACATCAAACAATCTTGGGTCCATTACCCAACCTTTTTTCTTCAGGGATTTCTTCAAGGGTTGACGTCAATTACAACCAACCTTAATCAACAATCTCCCCCTTTGGCATTGATGGAAACTGTTATCTCTCCGGGATTCCTTCTCAGGTTGTATCTTGAAGAAGCCTGGTAACATAAAGTGTAATTGTTTTTGTGTTTATGTTTATGTGTGGATCAAATGGGATAACTGACCTACTAGATTGTTATCAATACAGTCAAATTTATATAACCAAATGAGACAATGCTTTCAAGAATCAATGATCAGATAGATAGCTTAACTAGTGGGTGAAGAAGGCTATGCTTATCAACCAAATCATATGTATGATGGGTTGAATAAAGATAGCAGTGATTACTAATCAATCAATGTTTATGAATTGACGAGATGATAAGACAGTCACCAACATTTAGACAAACATAGATCAATAACAACCATGAAAGTACAGGAAAAGAAAGAAATGGAAATCTGACATCAATAAATGAGAGAAACTTGTGATCTGTATTATATCATAAAGAAATTCTATTACAGAAGTAGTGTAGTATCAGTCTCTCCAGACTCGAACCCCTCGGTCTCTCAAAATTACAAGATTTATAGCCTTTACAAATAGTTTCCAGATCCTGAAAAATTGGATCTAGTTTGCTAACAATAGTAAATATATCACAATATTTCAAAAATAATGGATCTAGTCCATTTCTCAAAATCAACTTGTCTTCAACATCTTTGGTCTTCAACGACTGTTCAAAAACCCTGATGTGCCATGATAGGATGGTGTCTTCCTTCAACAACTGGATGATCTTCAACATCTATAATCGATATAAAATAACGTTAAAACCATTTCCTTTATATATGTTGTGAATATTTGAGTATATGTGACAAACTTTGAATAAATTGATGTAGATGATTGTATTTGAAATCCCCAATGATCACTTTTCTATCAAAAGTCTCTATCTCGAGCTTAAACTCTATCTTTCCCCTACTTCTGTGGTTTCATTGGCTTTATGGCCTGGGACAAGTGAAATTAACCACTGAAAGTCTTGTGATTCGGTGGCCAAGAATCCCCTTTGAAAATAGGCCAAGGTGTCGAAACTACAGATTACTCTATCGCAACCCATAATGTTGGCCATGATATTTGGTCTTGAATATTCAGGATCACTCTCTATCGATGGAGGAACAAGAACAAGATTTGTATATTGTATTGCAACAATGTTCCTACTAGGTTTCTCCCACCATTTTGCGTCTAGAGACCACCACTTGATCATTATTCCATGATGGGAAATAAAATTAGGCCCTCTCCATCTGGGGAAAAGTTCAAAGATGAAATTCCTCCAGAAGTATTAATTGCTATGTCTCCTGAAAGCGAACTTTCAAGACCTGGTGATCCACTTGCATCAAGGACCCTCAGTTTTGTAATGCTTTGCAAGTCATAGACTTGAATATAAAGGGTACGAGTATCTTCAACTGCCTCACCAACAACTAACCTTGTATAGCTCTAGTTTAAAGCAACCATCAAAAAGGCATGCACCATCTCCCTTAATATTTCCATAGAACTTTGTAGACAAAACTTGCGCAGTACTAAATTTCCAATATCTATAGTCTGTAATATATAATTGGTCACCTTTTCCAGGTAGGGAAACACTACTTTTGGGGCACTTTGTACAATTCTTATGAGAGTCATAAGAGAAACTAGGTGGACAGGAGAATCAGAACCTGTAGTCCAGATTTGATTTTCAACAACATGCAAAAAACCTAACACATCCTCGTTTCCCAAACTTGTAAGAAGAGTCTCTCGTATTGTCATAGCCGTCACTGGATTTGGTATAGAACCTGTCTTTGTAGATATTCCTCCACTTAGGCAGTCAATAAGAAGGAAAACATCACCAATCAAATGAGGTACATCTGAAGCAGTTTGTGATTGTTATGTATTCTCTATCCCTTCTGCTAGGACTTTAGTTGTAGTGGCACTATGTCTGCCCTTGATGGCCATGACTAAATTGACAAGCTAAGGAGAAACTGCAACAGCTAAATCTGATTAAACTAGGCTAGGATACCAAACAGCTAATGCTGCAGCCACAATTGTACGTGAAGCATTTGAATTTTGATTTGCTTCCCCAATCATAGTGCTCCAATATTAAAAGATGTGATTTTAGGAAAACCTTTGAGGTCTAAGTAAACTGGTTTGTATAACAATACAAATCATCTCTAGCATAAGGGTTTCTTGCTTGACTGTATTTGTTGATATTCGATGACATGGAAATCTTCACCAGCGTTCGACTACTATTATTTAGTGTTGACACCTTCAAAATCTATTAATTTGGGCGTAAGATCCTTTAACCTCTGTGCATGGAAACTGAAATAATATGTCATCAATATGGCATTTGCAATCCCTGGCACTTGGTGGTGGTGTTAGATCATTAATGAGATGACTATCTCGGTGTTTTCACTTAGCTTTCCGACTTGTGGCTTAATTCATAACTTGACTCATGACATGGCTTTGTGTGTCGACCTATAGCTTGCATGGATAATCCTAATACAACGTTGCCTTTTACAATTGTGACATGTAATAACAACACCTGTAAATATGAGTGAAGATATGACTATAAGATAATGGTATTAGACTCGGTGTTGTGCTTGACATGTGGAACCGTTCCACAATAACACCAGTTTGAATAGATAGCTACAAGGTAAAGGTATTGGGCTCGTCTTGATTTGAATGTGTGGCATGTGGACTCGGTTTATCTGTTGGTTTGTGGATATGGATTGACATATGGACTTTGTCCTATGCACGTGATAACTTAGGATTAGAATTAGAATTTGACACTTGAACACACACCTCATTAATTTGTTTCTTTGTAATGCAGGTTGAAGATAGAGTAACAAGACTCTCGAGTAAACAAGATCAACAAGAGCTTTGTCAAGGTTGATTGGGAAATTGGAGATGTAAACATTTGCCAAAAAAATTATAAATGAGTGTATGGAAAAAACACTCCAAAAAATACTAGTGCATTTTTTATCACTAGCATCTGGCTCCAACTGGGATGAAGACCTCCCTGTGAGGTTTCCAAGAACCTAGTAGTTCCAGTCGCCTTTAGCATTGGGCATGGAGTTATATGGATTTTAAAACTGATCCTTTTTTAACCTGTAGTGTGCCTGTAGCCTGCTCTTCTTATTCAAGAAATCAACAACTGAACATAATCTATCTGCTCATATGAAGAGATTATTCTCTTACCCCTACTTCTAAGCAAATCTGAAACTTGGTCATGTAAATGTAGACTTCCATAACAACCATTGGAACAACTTCAAAACTGTGATGACCTGATCTCTATCATTGATTAATAGAAAGTAACTGAAAGATATCAACAATGATAAATAAACTTTCAGAAATACATACTCACCAATAAATAATGATGAGTAAAGAAAATCTGAAAATTTCAGAGAATCGGAAATATATAACTCCATCAGAGCTGCCACCGGGTCTCTAAAAACAAGATCAAAAGCATTTTGATTCACAAAAAATAAATTTCCTTCTATGAATGTCTCTTTGCTTGCAAATAGATGTCTTCCTTGATACTCCTTGTGTTGTCCCAACTGAGAATTGAAATAGTGTTGTTGTTGCTGGTGTTGTTGACTGCTTTCACTAATCTCAGTGTTGAATGTAGATAGCTCAACCTTTGTTGTAGATCCAGAACTGTCACACACTGAAAAAATCTGCTCATCATCTTTTTCCCAATATATGTTGCAATTTCCCTTTGTCTGCCAATCCAAAATTTGAAGGCTATCCTTAGTATTTGTTGCATATTTGAAACTGTCATCTGTTGATATGTCAATTTGTTGATTATCTTTTGAATTTCTGAAATGAATAATTTGATCTTCATGACAATCTAAGACATTAAATGCATTTGGTATGATGTCAAAATCATCTACACTAAGCTTGTCATTCTGTAGGTCACCAATCTCTTGGTCATAGGAAGAGGTATCTTCTATTACAGCAAACTTTTCATGAATGTTTAATTCCTTATTCAAAAAACTAAATTCATGAAAACATTCAGGATATAAAAAGTCAGCTCAAAACTTTCCTTTGTAAAATAAATGAAATGCAGCATGAAAGTCTGCCAAGGAATTAATACTTGCATTTGGAAGAGATCGGCACCAGTCAAGAGAAATCCCCTTTAATGAATGCCTGAAAAGATTAATTTGAACATCCTCATGTACAATTCCAAGCTAATGAATAAAGTCATGAAAATCCAGCAAGTATTCAGCTGGCACTTCCCACTCTTCTCCTCAAAATCTGGGAAGACTATTTTCCCATTCATCTTTACTAGGTACTAGATGAGGGTAACCAGAAATACTTGAAAAATCACAGAATCCATACCTCTTGTTCATTTCATACCAATGGAGTCGCCAACATATTTCTGAATAATAGAGTCACCATTGAATTTGTCCTTCATGGAGTCGCCAGATAGATGATTACAACCAAGATAATGTCTAGTATTTTTCTATCATCAAAGGTTGGATCTATGTTGTCTCCCAAGGAAGCTAAGCTTCGATCTCCTCTCCCCGACAATGACGCCAATTTGTTATCTCTCCAAGAGTCCTTCTCAGGTTGTATCTTGAAGAAGCCTGTTAACTTAAAGTGTAATTGTTTTTGTGTTTATGTGTGTATCAAATGGGATAACTGGCCTACTGGATTGTTATCAAGACAGTCAAATGTATATAACCAAATGAGACAATGCTTTCAAGAATAAATGATCAGAAAGATAGCTTAACTGGTGGGTGAAGAAGGCTATGTTTATCAACCAAATCATATGTATGATGGGTTGAATAAAGATAGTAGTGATTACTAATCAATCAATGTTTATGAATTGACAGGATGAGATGACAGTCACCGGCAATTAGACAAACATAGATCAATAACAACCATGAAAGTACAAGAAAAGAAATAAATGGAAATCTGACATCAATAAATGAAAGAAACTTGTGATCTGTATTATATCATAAAGAAAGTCTATTACATAAGTAGTGTAGTATCAGTCTCTCCAGACTCGAACCCCTCGTTCTATCAAAATAACAAGATTTATAGCCTTTACAAATAGTTTCCATATCCTGAAAAATTGGATCTGGTTTGCTAACAATAGTAAATATATCACAATATTTCAAAAATAATGGATCTAGTCCATTTCTCAAAATCCACTTGTCTTCAACATCTCTGCTCTTCAACAGTTGTTCAAAAACCCTGATGTGTCATGATAGGATGGTGTCTTCCTTCGACAGCTAGATGATCTTCAACAACCATAATCGATATAAAATAACTTTAAAACCATTTCCTTTATATCTGTCGTGAATCTTTGAGGATATGTGACAAACTTTGAATAAATTGATTTAGATTATTGTATTTGAAATCCCCAATGATCACTTTTCCATCAAAAGTCTCTATATCGAGCTTAAACTCTATATTTCCCCTTCTTCTGCGGTTTTGGTGGCTTTCTGGCCTGGGACAGGTGGAATTAGACACCGAAAGTCTTGTGATTCAGTGGCCAAGAATCCCCTTTGAAAACCAGACAAGGTGCCAAAACTGTAGATTACTCTGTCGCAACCCATAATGTTGGCCATGATATTTGGTCTTGAATATTCAGGAGCACTCTCTATTGATGGCGAAACAAGAATAAGATTTGTATATTGTACTGGAACAATGTTCCTACTAGGTTTCTCCCACCATGTTGCTTCTAGATACCACCACTTGATCATTAGTCCATGATGGGAAAATGCAACTAGGCCCTCTCCATCTGGGGAAAAGTTCAAAGTTGAAATTCCTCCAAAAGTATTAATGGCTACATCTCCTGAAAGTGAACTTGCAAGACCTGGTGGTCCACTTGTATCAAGGACCTTTAGTTTTGTAATTCTTTACAGGTCATAGACTTGAATAGAAAGGTTACAAGTATCTTCAACTACCTCACCAACAGCTAACCTTGTATAGCTCTAGTTTAAAGCAACCATCGGAAAGGCATGCACCATCTCCCTTAATACTGCCATAGAACTTTGTAGACAAAACTTGCGCAGTACTAAATTTCCAATATCTATAGTCTGTAATATATAATTGGTCACCTTTTCCAAGTAGGGAAACACTTCTTCTGGGGCACTTTGTACAATTCTTATGAGAGTCATAAGACTTCGAATAGTAGGCTTCCAATCATTGACATGTATTTCCTCTGATTTGTAGACTTCAAATCATCATCTTTGCTCAAATTGCAACTGGTTTGCATGGGACTGATAACTGGTTTGCAATCTTCCATTCCGAACCTCTTTAGCATTTCTCTGATATACTTGGTTTGAGATATAAATATCCCTTGGCTGCTTTGACGTATCTGAAGTCCCAAAAATAAGGATAGTTCTCCAAGTAATGACATTTCAAATTCATTATGCATATCTTTTGCAAATTTCTAGCTTAACCTGCCATCATCACTACCAAAAATAATATCATCAACATAAACTTCAATTAATAAAATATTACCTTCACTTACCTTGATGTAGAGGTTGTTGTTTGCACTTCCTTTTCTAAACCCTGCCTGCTGCAGATACTTATCCAGTCTAGAGTATCATGCTCTAGGAGCATGTTTTAGACCATACAAGGCCTTTTTTAATTTACACACATAATCTGCGTTCTCTGACAGCTGAAATCCTTCTGGTTGTTCAATGTAGACTTCTTCTTCAAGTTCCCCATTCAGAAAAGCTGATTTTACGTCCATATGATATACTTTAACATTTTTGGAGCATGCATAGACTAAAAGAAACCGGATTGCTTCCATTCTAGCAACTGGGGCAAATGTCTCTTCAAAGTCAATTCCTTCAATCTGTGCATATCCTTTACATACCAATCTAGCTTTGCTCCTTGTAACTTGTCCATCTTCATATAATTTATTCCTGAAAACCCATTTTGTGTCGATCACATTCTTATTCTTTGGTCTTAGAAACAGTTCCCAAGTGTCATTTTTCTCTATTTGATCCAATTCGTCATTCATGCCCTTATTCCAAAATGCATCCTTGTTGGCTTCTCCAAAACAATTTGGTTCAATTGTAGATAAGAGTGCTAGGTGTGTTTGTTCTAGTGAATGGATTTTTCTTCTAGTCTCAACTCCTGCATCTTTGTTTCCAATAATCTTATCTGAAGGATGATTCTTTTGTACTTGTTTACTAGGTGTCTTTGGAGATACTTGTTGAACTTGCTCTTCTTTTTCTGTCAGATTATTTTCATCTTCCTCTTCTACTTCATCTTCTTTGAAAATTTGTTCCATTGATTTGTTTTCTTCTTCCTTTGATTCGGGTCTGCCTAACGTTGATGCTTTCCACAACTTTTTTCAATCTTAGATTGTAACACTTGTATGCTTTCCTTGTACTTGAGTAACCAACAAGTAATCATTTGTCCACACAAGAGTCAAACTTTACCATTTTGTCATCTTCTCTTTTGATGTAGCATTTGCTTCCAAAAAATATGAAGTGCTTCACATTTGTTATTCTTCCTTTCCATAGCTCGTAGGGAGTTTTATCAATGTTGTTTCTGAGCATTAATCTGCTTTGAATGTGAACGGTTGTATGCACTGCCTGTGTCCAAAATATATCTGTCAATTTGGAATCGATTAACATTGTTCGAGCCATTTCCTGTACTATCATGTTCTTTCTTTCAACAACTCCATTTTGTTGAGGTGTCCTAGAAACAAAGAATTGCCTTTTTATTCCATGACTGTTGCAGTAGTCCATAAATTCCTTTGAAGTGAAATCTCCTCCATTATCAGATCTCAAGTATTTGATTCTTGAATCCATCTCATTTTCAACCATTTCCTTGTAGATATTGAATTTTTCAAAAGCTTTTGACTTGTTCTTGAGAAATCAAACTGCAGTCACTCTTGTATAATTATCAACTAATAACATAAAGTATCTCTCACCTTTTAAGCCCTTTGTTGTAGTTGGTCCAACTAGATCAGTATGCACAATTTCCAATGGTCTTGTTGTTGAATATTCCTTTGATTTGAACCTGGTCTTTATTTGTTTTCCTTGTTGACAATGCTTGCATAGAGTGTTGGTTGGTTTCGTGATCTGGGGCATTGCTCTGACTGCTTCTCTTTTGTTGACTTTGACAAGGTTATCAAAATGCATATGGCCCATTCTTCTATTCCATAGCCAACTTTCATCTTCCTTTCCTAGACAAAACTTTTCATTTCCAATTTCACTTAACACATATATGTTGTTTAAAGTTCTTGCAGCTGTAAGGACCAATTTCCCTGAACCTTCTCTTCTTATCTCACACTTTTGTGAATCAAAAGTAAATTTATGACCTTGGTCACACATTTGACTCACACAAAGCAGATTGTGTTTCATATCTTCTACTAGTAGAACATTTTGTGTCTTTTTATTCTTGTTCTCAATTCGGACTGTGC
This sequence comes from Picea engelmannii, assembly GCA_009831015.1. NCBI lineage: Eukaryota > Viridiplantae > Streptophyta > Pinopsida > Pinales > Pinaceae > Picea > Picea engelmannii. Next base: position 46,145 of record ML807234.1, read on the forward strand.
CTTCTCCGATGATTTTGGATGAATTATCATTTCCAAAGGAGACTGATCCATTTCTTTCCTTTCACAATGTAAGAAATTTGTCTCTATCACATGTCATGTGTTTTGAACACCCATTGTCAACACACCAACCGTGTTTCTTCTACTTAGCTTGTAGAGCGACTGTGCATTCTTCATTGCTATATTGATCTTGCTTTCTTATCTATGTCGTTTTTTGAGGTTCTTGTCTATGACTGTTGTTATTCTGTTGAGGTTCTTTAGGAGGGACTGTCATTCTGAAATTTTTGGCCATGTGTCCAAAATTGTTACATTTGTAACATTCCACTTCAGTGCTCAAAGATTCAAACCTATTGTAACTTCTTCTTTTTGTTTCACTAGGTATTCTTGAGTAACCCCTTTATGTATGGCTCTCAAAGTTGTTATTGTTCATGTAATTAGCTCTACAATTCACAGTTTTATGTCCAAAATTATTACATGCATAACATAAACCAAAAACTATAGTTTGATACCTGGGAGTTGAACATCTTCTGAAAGAAGGTTCTCTTATGAATCCTTCTTCTTCTTGAAACCTATCTGTCTATTGTTTATTCTGAAATCTGAATCTTCTCGGTGGAGGAGTGTCCCTGTAATCTTCCTTGTACATCTTCCTATCCCCTTTAATTGTTTCTACATAGATTTTTGGATTTGTTTCTTGCTCTATTGTTTTGGAGCATGATCCCTTTTCTGTTTGATTGTATCCAAGTCTAGACTTGTCAAGATGAGATTTTTGACTATTAATAA